>ML815199.1:155150-182269 GCA_009831015.1 Picea engelmannii | reverse complement strand
TTAAATCCTCACACATATCTCTCATATATTTTGGATAAGATATGTTATCCAAATCTCCATGATCTTCTCCTTTGGAATAGGTTTGAATAATTATCTCCTTGAAATGGTGGAGGAGATATTAATCCTTCAGAATGCACATATTCCTACACATTACAAATCTCACATATATTTGAGATATTAGTGAAAACATGTTAATTTCTAATATTTAATCACAAATTCACTTATAATACTAAAATGAATAAAATGGAAAATAATAAGGAGAAACCCAAATATCATGGTCCTAATAAACCTTTTATCATAAAACAATGGTTAGAGTGAACCATCTTTCTACCCCACAAGAGCATAGGGTGTCACTTAGTAAAAAATGTTGGAAACATGTGCATTCATGGAATTATAAAAACTACCATTATTTTTAGAATTTACCACATCCTTCTCTTATTTTTTTAATCCCCTAATGTTGAGTTGATTTATAATTATTAATAGTGCCTTATGAAATTTTATCATTTGTCATAAAACATTGGACCAATAACTAAATTTGTTCTTTACCATATAGTTTTAAAGTCCCGTACCCCCATTATCTACCATTATACCAAAACAGATATTGAAAAAGTTTGAATTACCCCTATATGCATGACATGGTATTTTTTGGACTTCAAGACTGACCCCCTATGCATAGGGGATGATATACCACTGATAAAAGTACTTAGGATGCTCTGCCACCGATAAAAGGACTAGAGGAGGAAGTGAGTGGAGTCACCACCCATTTCTTGAAGGAAACCACATTGGGAAATATTAGAGGAAAGGAATGCCACTATGTTAATTATTAAAATGTGGATTAATTTTTTACTAGGAATTTGATTGGTATTTTTGTGGAAATTCATTTAGGTCTTATTTTTTCTTGATAAGAAAGGAATCTGATGTGTAGAAGAAAGGAAAACTACCTAATGAAACCATAAATAAAGGAAATTATATAAGAGAAATTGGGAAAGAATAAGAAATGCACCTAAATAGAGTAGCAATTGCAAGCCTTGATGAACCCAACAAAGAGGTTGACTCCCACCAAGCTCTAATTGAAAACAATATTCCCATTTCACCCTTGAAAATGCAATTTTCCACTATTGTGATGTGTGTGTGTGTGTGTGTGTGTGTGTGTGTAAAAAATAACACACTAAACCTGCCAATAAAAAAATCGAATAATATTACTAGTTGGTAGATAAATCCAGCATTCAACCATGAGGGAGAAACTAATCCAAAACCCAATTAGGATGAATAATGGAACAATTCAACCAAAGGTAAAGGAACAACCATGAGGGTATCCCCTTAATGTGATAAAGTTGATGGAGACTGCAAATCCATGTAATTGAGGTGTTTAAGTGAATGTGAGATCCAATCCTAAAAAAATCTGGCAGAGTTTCGATAAGATTTGAATAAGGTGAAATGTAGAAAACACCAAAAAACTTGTCAAACCATCATGAGAGAGGGAGGAGCCTCTGAAACCCTAGTGAAACTCTGTATGATATTCTCCTCCTGCATACGAAACAGTTTCACAAGTCACGTCGGTTTGAATAGATACGTTGTAGCTGACAGTTCGGGATGAGTCCAGAGGGGGCAGGAAGCAACCCCCCTCGTATAGGAATGTGGCAGCTAATGACAGAGCTGGAATGTGTGCCAAGAGGCTTTCTTTTGAGATGTCCCTGCACCTAAGAGAGAAACTCCTGGACAAAGATTAGGGATTCAGCAAAACAATGGATGTGGAGCCAATCACGTCTCATCCAAAGGCATCTTGAGGATGGGAACTAGGAAAATGCATTCCCCAATCTAATAAGCCTCCAATATATCTCATAAGCTCAACCAAGGTTGGGGAACACACTCAGTTCATGCGGGAGCATTCCCTCATAGGCAATTTCCTTGGTCTTTTGCCTTTAGAACGAGATCTCTTGAGATGGATCAAAGACTGGTGGAACCCCAAAGGAGATTACGAAGTTCAGCTCAACTCCAAGGGGTTCTTCACAATAATCATTTACAATATGGAACACAAGGAAATATGTTTTTATAATGGTCCATACTTATACAACTCACCAGGGCTATTTCTTTGATTCTGGATGGAGCGCTTCATCCCAGAGAAGGAAGACTTTACAATGGCTCCAGTATGGATCAGGATTTACTCCCTGCCACATGAATTCTGGTTGGAGGAAATCCTAATGGGTATAGGAAATATTGTGGGATGAAATGTTAAATCCTCGAAAGCCACAAAAAAAAGAAAATACACCTCTTACGCTTGGATCTGTGTCTACATGGATATCTCAAAATCTCTATTGGGCTCAGTAACCTTAGAGTATCAGGATGAAGACTGGAACTAAACAATGGATTATGAGCATATTCCCTTCCATTGCAGGAAGTGTCATGAGCATGGCCACCTCTTTCGATATTTCCCCTTGAATTCCCAGATCCCCAAAGCCAAAGAGGGAAAGCAAAAGGACAACTTCACCATGGTCACGGGTAGGAAACAACACACACCTGGGAAGCAGAATTAAGGAAACACTTCGAAAATACCCACAAATAACTCTTATGACATTCTTAACCAACTTCCGGGAGAAGAAGAGGTAGGAGACCCACACAAAAATGACATCCAGGAGAAAGAAAAAGGAAAATCCATGCACCAATATGGAAAAGGCAAAGAATATCACCAAGGGGATAAGTCGGATGAAAGTGGGGATACCCTCATGCAGCTGGATGAGCAAGATCTGGTAGACATAGATCTCTAAAACTTGGAGGAAGCCATCAACCAAAAGGATCTGCACACCATTCCAGTGGAACAACTCAAAAGGGTTCACAAGGTGTTCATTGACACCATCACGGGCTCCACATCACGACTAGGTATATCCTTAGACCCAACTATTGAGCCAAAATGAACCTCCCGGGAAAATAAAAGATGGGGATGCAAATTAGACCAGTAGATCATCAAGGAATTAGGGAGATTTATGCTCAACTCGGTCCAGATCCAAAGGCTCACGGAGGGATACCTCCATCCACCTCCCAACTCATCATGATGAAGATCATAACTTGGAATATTACAGGGATTAATGGAAGATCCAAGCAAGGGACTCTTGGAGACTGCATACATGTTGATAATTCGGACATGCTCCTCTTGTAGGAGACAAAATGTGTTGGATAAGAAGCGGAGTTCATCTTCCGATGTTGTTGGAGAGGTTGTGAATCCCTTCATAATGACTCCAATGGGGCGGAAGGCAGTCTGGAGATCTTACGGAATCTAGCAACAATCATCATATATAAACCCTTCTCCACTGTGGAAATGATTACGACTCACTTCAAAGTCATAGGATCTACCAAAGAAGGTGAGATCACAAATGCTTACAGACCTCAGAGCACCTAGGACAAAGATATTTTATTGAAACGAATAACCAATGTCAAATCATTGTTGAGCTCTCCCAGCTAGTTTCTAGGAGGCGATTTCAACATTATCTTAATGTTGGAGGAAAAGACAGGAGGCATCAAAAGTCTTGATCACGACAATGGTAAGTTTCACATCCTCATAGACCAACTAAATCTAGTAGATATAGAAACTAGGAATGGTATTTTCACCTGGTCCAATCGCAGATCTGGACATCAGCATGTAGCTTGTCGGCTAGACTACTTCCTCATTTCATAAGGTTTGTTGTTGGAATATCTAGCCACTGAGGCCAATATCCTACCAAAAACAGGCTCAGACCATTGGCTCGTCTCTCTCTTCCTGGATGTAGGAGCGGCACCCAAACTCAAGCCCTTCAAATTTGAGAAATTATGGCTCTCCCACCCTCACTTCCATCATCTCTCAAATTCCTAGTGGAAGCAAGAAGAAATATAACATGGCACCTGCATGTACAAATTCCAGTAGTGGCTCAAAAATTTGAAGTCACAACTAAAATACTGGAATAAAATTGTCTTTGGGAACATCCTGCAAAGAATGCAAGAAATGGAGTAGTGATTGGAAATCCTACAAAATACCTTCATAATGGGGAATATAACAAAAACCTTAATGAAGGAAGAGGAGAAGATCAAGGTGGAATTGGAAGAAATAAAGGAGCGGGAGGAAATACTCTGGTGATAGAAATCCAGGGTACAATGGATCAAAGAAGGCGAAAAGAACACCAAATTCTTTCATCGATCCATGGTTCATCATAGATACATCAACAAAATAACCCAACTAGAGGACGCTCAGGGTAATCCCATCAGGGACCATAACAATATAGAAAAATAACTACCAACTACTACAAAGACCTCCTAACAGAAACCAATGATGACAGAATGCCATCGATCAGCAAAATCACCAAGAACATACCCTCCCTAGTCACTCAGGAACAAAATGAATCCCTGATGAGGCCCTTCACTCAAGAGGAAGTTGATCAAGCTATCAAGAAAATTCCCCCAGGTAAAGCTCCAGGTCTAGATGGCTTCACGATGGACTTCTTCCACTATTGTTGGCTAATAATCAGAGATGAAGTCTGGTAGGTGGAGGAGGAATCAAGAACCTCGGGACAAGTCCTCTCAGCCTTCAATGCCACCTTCCTCATGCTTATCCCAAAGGAGGAAAGGGTTACACATCCCAAACAGTACAGACCGATATCTCTCTGTAATGTCATCTACAAAATAATCACAAAGTTCATAACCATGTGTCTCAAACCGATTCTGCCTTTTATTATCTCCAAAGAGCAAGAAGGCTAGGTGGAAGGTAGGCAAATCATGGATAGCATTATCCTAGCTCACAAGGTCATCCACTCACTGAAAATGATAAAGACTCCAGGTATTCTCATCAAACTTGACCTATCTAAAGCTTTTGACATAATTAGTTGACATTACATGCACTCCCTCCTCGAAGCCCTTGGATTCGAAAATCACCGGGTAGCATGGATCATGAGTCTCACTTCTTCAGCCTTTTGCTCTATCCTGGTTAATGGAGAGCCTTCCCAACCCTTCTCTCCCACTAGAGGAATCTGACAAGGGGACCCCCTCTCCCCCTTCCTCTTTTTCATAATGGGTGAGGGCTTGGGACGCTACCTCAAAGATTTCGTTATGGAAGGCTCCCTTAAAGGCCTGCCTCTACACAATATTCAACCATCCCCCTCTCACAGCCAGTTTGTCAATGAAACCCTCCTATTGAACACTTTGAATGCCCGGGAATCTAGTAAGCTCAATTCCATCCTCACAGATTTTTCTAACGCTTCAGGAATGGCCTTGAACCTTGAAAAATCTAAGCTCTACTTCTTCAATACCCTAGTGGTTGTCCAAAATCATATCTCTCACCACATGGGCATCCCTAATAGATCCCTTTCGTCCAATTATCTAGGCATTTCTCTCACAAGAGCGGTCACTCATAACATCTCCTGAGACAACCTATTTCTCTCCATATCTAGTAGAATCAACAACTGGACCTTCAGACCTCTTAATCTTGCAGCCAGGTTGGTGCTCCTAAAGTTTGTTATTCAAGCCTTTCCATCCTACCTATTTACCACCTTAGCATCCCCCCCAGTCTGTCATCCGAGCCATTAGGAACATTTAGTGTTTCTTCTTATGGCATGGGCATCAACCAAACAAGAAGTGGGCTCTGGTAGGTTGGGACAATATCTGCAAACCTAAATATTTAGGGGGGCTAGGGCTTAGGAACCCAGGAAAATTAAATCAATTCATGGGGGAAAACCTGTGGTGGCAATGGCTCAAGCCTCTAAAAAAATAAATATGCTCCCTCCACCAGAGAAGAGTAGCTAATCAAATTCATGGATCCAATATATGGAACACGACTTGGAACAAGAGAATGTTAATTTAGAAGCATGCTTTCTAGGAGATCATAAATGGGGAACATTGCTTGTTCTGGCAAGACTCTTGGCAACAGCAACCACCCTTATCCACTCTTGAAGAACTCACTTCCCTATGACAACAAATGCAGTCCAAGGAATTTTGATGGGTAAAGGATCTATCGAGAGCGAATGACAGGCACTGGCCATGGTGCAATCGGAAGACTGAACAACATGAACTTCACCTTCAAACGAAGATGGATTTATAGGCTTGGAAAACTTGTGAAAATCAACAGAAAATTTTCATCAGAGAAGGTCCGGACATTCTCAGATGGGGTCACTCTACATCAGGCAACGTTTTGGTCAAGGAAGCCTACTACCTACAGGGAATTATTAGGAACAACCCAAGGAGAGCATATGGGGTAAGATCTGGAATCCAAAACTCTCAACTAAGGTGTCCATCTTCTTATGGCTCATAGTCCAAAACCGCATCCTCACCTGGGACAATCTTAGGAAACAGGGATTCATAGGCCGCTCCATCTGCTCCCTCTATCAACAACAGGAAGAAATGATGGAGCATATTTTCAACCATTGCCACTACAGTGAGACAATTTGGGATTGGAGGACTCAAATAATGCATCGCTCTAATAGGAACAGGGCCAATATCATCAGCACAGTGGAAAATTGGGACTTGATCTCCTATCAAAACCCAATCCTGGATCACATTTGGCAGCTTCTTCCAGGCTTCATCATGTGGTAAATATGGAAGGAAAGAAAAAAGAAAAAAAATCCGATCGACTACCTCCCCCCCAGCTCAACGTGGGAAAGAATCATGAACTTGATTCGAGAAACAATTAATAATGGGAAATGGTCCCAGGAGGACCTAAAATCCAACCAGGGAAAAAGTCATATCCTTCAAACCTGGCATCTCAATCTCACCGGAAAAATATAGATCCCTGTGGTCAACATATCAACCAAAAACCCAAGCACCTGGTCACCCCCACCCATGGGTTTCATTAAACTAAACTTTGATGGCACGTCAAAAGGGAATCCAAGTCCGATAGGATTTGGTGTGGTCCTTAGAAACTCAAAAGGGAAAATCCTCTACTATGTAGCAGGATTTCTTGGTTTCAATACAAACAATATTGTTGAGCTCTAGAGCCTCCTCAAAGGAGTCAAGATATCAATGGACCACCACCTAAACAAGATCATAGTGGAGGGGGATTTTTATATTATCATTAAGCTCATAACCAAAATTATTCATGGGGCACACCCCCTGGAGGTCTCTCCCATTTGGATACTTTCAGGACTCCTGGAAGAGTTTGGAACCCTCCTACAGCCCAACATCATCATCATCCCCTCACATGTGAAAAGGGAGGAAAACAAAGTAGTTTATTTTCTAGAAAATGAATGGGTAGCTTCCACGATGGAGTTGATTCACTGGAATGCACAAACCTCTCCCCGCTCCGAGATTTCAGACCGATGCTTGGACCTGGCCAGGAATGATTATCTGATCCCGGATGGGGTGCCACATAGCGTAGGGAGGTCACGTAGCCTTCCCCGGACCCAATTCATTAATATGGCAGGTCAACTCCCTTACCCTCACCATTAAATGGAAGGAAATCATTACTGCTCGTCAAGCAGCGAAGGACAGTTCCCTCGCATGAGAAAAATGGCGGTCATGAGGTGAAATGGATGGGGGAATTTTGGTGCAGCAGTCATGTCGGACCTCAGCGTTATAATCCTGCGCAGCGGAGAATGGATTCATTTCACCTTGGCGTTCCACCAGCCTGGATTCTCTAAGAACTGGTGCAACTACCAGTTGGCTCACATCACTCTTACCTTGCTCATTTTCACCCTCCCTTGCTCCACCATGCCAAGGGAAAGAGGCAGGTTTCGCCACATCCCTACCTGGTACAGTTTCACTGCTAGACAAAGGAGGGTGAAACGACTGGAGAGAGCCTTTTCCATAGCTCATACTCAGCAAAGGGAGAAGGACAAAATTCCATCGATGGTGTACGTGGAGGAGGTGTTTTCAAAGGAACCTATCCAGCTCCTTCCAGAATCCCTCCTCTCCATTGTTCCAGACAATTGGCATCCCTCCAGCCAATTCCCAATAAGCAAAAGTGCTTCAGGCACAATCCATCACATGCAGGAGGCCAGAGAAGAGACTACATGCATAATTGAGGAGGAATTCCTCCACCTCGACCCCGAGGACACCATTCAAATCAAAGACACAGGCCAGGCGGAGGATCTTGGGACGGTAGAGAAGCTCGGGCCAACAGAGGATAGGGAATTGTCTCAGGTGAACTTCGGTGAGGCGGTAACAGTATGTGGGTTGGAGGCAGAGGGTGGCCCAGTCTTGGCGCCACCACCAGTCTTGACACTCCCATATTTCAGCCAGGAACCACCACACTTCTTCCATCTAGAGAAGTTAGCACTCGTTTTTTAGCTCATAAGCCATATGGCTTACCAAATTCACAGAGACACCCTTATGTTAGGATATTTAGACACTTAGGATTTAGTTAAGATATACTTGGTCTAATGTCTCGTTAGGTAAAAGTGTGTTTCTTAGTGTGTTTCTTTAGTATTCATTAGTATGCATTTGTAGTTAGGAAATTCTACAGTCACAATATGTTCCCGACATAGACTGATCCGACGGTTCATAATCTCCTCGATCTTAACGGCCATTGATCTGTGGATTAACACTCGATTGGCCCATGATCTCTATTTAAAGAGCATGGAGGGTCATTTTCCAATGATCGATTGTGAGAAACTATCTTGTAAAATCTCTCTGTAATCTTTTTCTTTTGCATTAATAAACTACTCCAAGTGGTCGCGTTGGTTGGGGCCGAGGATGTTTCCCCGTAGGGGTTTTACCACGTGAAAACATCGGTGTGTTGATCTTTGATCTAGTTATTTGAGTGGTTACTGAAGGTGTTCTTACTCTGTTTGAATACTTCTGTTGTCAAACATGGTATCAGAGCATGTTTCAAGACCCGCTCCTATTGTAGATCAAGATCGTGAAGTCGAGTTGCCTCATCTCCATGTTTTGTCATTTTCATACATTTATGGGCTGAGAGAACTGTTAAATTTCATATGGAGTGCTTGTTCCATTCAGGAACACTTTTCGTTTCACTCGAAAATATTTTAATTTTCCTAATATACGACCATTTCAGTTAGATCCGGACGTATAAATCCTACATACACATTTTTTAAATTTTTGCAGAGTATTATTTTGGTTTTATATTATTTATTTTCGGGTTTCTACTCTTTTAGATTTTTGTATGCTCTTTTCCCCACGCCTTGTTTGATCTCGGAAAATCATAAAAATATAGGAAAAGGTGCATCTTCCGGGTAAGCAAACCTAGATCTAACCATGTTGTCATCGAGAAGCAAATTTTTTTTCTTGTGTGAAAAGAGTTTTTTTTTAGCATGCTCTCCAATGTAGTCTTCCACGACAACAACGCCAACACCCTCGATCCTCTTTATGAACATCACAATATGTTTTTCTAGACCATTTCATTAAAAGTTTCCTTATTAAGTAAGAGTTATTGAGTTCAAGTCTCTCTTTTGTTACTTTTTTTTAAAAAGTTCATGCTAAAATTGTAAAGTGTATTTCATTTCAAGTATAAAAGTGAATCAATATAAGAAGCTTTAATATTTGATTTTAGAGTTATTTATTTTACATCCATATTTTCTTTTATAAAGTAACTTCATTGTAAAAGTGATCCCCACTTCTCTTTATAAAACTGGGTCACTTAATAAAGAAACTTACACTATCATGTGGTCATTTGGTTACCATTTATGCCTTTTTAAAGAAGGGCATAACTCTCACATCTACAGTCTATTTTTGGTGCTGCATTTTTTAAAACCACATAAATTTTCGAGATATTTCCATATAGATCATAAGTTTTAGTTTTTAAATCCATATTATATGCATATTTAATATGGATTCTACAAGTAATCTCCTGCTTACCAGCACTAACTACCTCCAATGGAAATCTCATATGGAAGATTTAATAAGAAATAAAGGATTGTACCGGATTACCTTGGGAAAGGAAAAAGAACCCACTGATGATGATAAGAAATTCAAATGGGCTAATAGGAGTGACGAATCACGTGGACTAATCGGAATTTCCATCTCTCCTGATTTAAGGTTCCACCTTAAATAAATTGATGACCCTGAGGAAGCTTGGGAAAATATTGAATCTGTGTTTGGTAAACTCGATATTATTCGAGCACAACAGTTAGAAAATCAATTATTGACCTTAAGTCCAAATGATGTTTCTTGCCTTGGAGACTATCTATCTAAGTTTAAAACACTCGGAATTTTATGTGAAAAATGTGAGATAAAAATGGAGGAAGAGCGTTGCATCTATATTATTCTTTCTAAGCTAGGTAGTGCATATTTTTTGTTTGTATCTACCTTTTATGCCATGAGAGAGGCTCTAGGGAAAGATTATCAAAAACTCACTCTTGAGTCCTTTTGTGCTACTTTGATTAGAGAGGAAGATAAGCTTGTACAACTTGGAGTGATCAGCACTGCAGGTACCTCCAACAAAGCCTTAGTTTCCCAGCAGAAAGATAAACCTAAGTATCCCAAGAAGAAAAATCCTCGCTACAACAACAAGAAACATAAGGGTTCCAAACACACTTAGACAACTTCGTCTCCTAATGGTGACAAAGGAGAAAAATATAAAAATAAGAAGACTGACAGAGATTGCAACTTTTGTGATAAAGATGGTCATGATGAGTCCAAATGTTTCAATAAGATGGCAGCCTTAGAAGCAGCGATGAAGAAGCACAACATCAGTATTGATTCTACTTATTATTCTTCTGGACATGCACTTTCTTCTTCTGGTTTTTCCTTCAATACAACTTCTACTTATTCTTCTAATGAGTGGCTTATTGATTATGGAGCATATTATCATATGGCCAAGGATAAAGACATATTTTATGCTCTAAATGAATGTAACACCAAGAAAATATGTGTTGGTGATGATAAATCTCTTAGTGTTGTAGGATCTAGAATAGTTCAAGTAGATAATGGTCATTTCAATTATCTATTATGTGTTCCAAGTCTTTCTTGTAACCTTCTATCAATATATCAAATCACTCATTCAGGTGAAGGTAAAACCGTAGAGTTTTCACCTCACCAAGTTGTAATCAAGGATATAAAAGATCCTAAGCATGTTCTTGTAAATGGAATTGTTGATGATATTACCAAGTTGTACAAGTTTGAAAACTTTGGTTCATCACCTTTTTCATCAGTTTTTGTTGCTCATGGTGATGACTTGAGAAAACTTTGGCATGAGCGGTTTGGTCATCTAAACTATCGCTCATTGCAGCAACTATGTAATCAACATATGGTGATTGGTCTTTCTCCTATTTCATGTAGAGATGCTTTTTTTTCTGGTTGTGTTCTCAGCAAACATCATCGGTACAGTTTTGAAAAATGTGCCTCTTGGCACACCTCGAGCCCTTTGCAGCTTGTTCACAGTGATTTGTGTGGTCCACTTTCTACTCCTTTTTTGGGTGAAAGTATTTCTTAAATTTCATTGATGAAAACACAGGTATTCCAACAGAGGACGAACACCTCTAGTAACCACTCACATAACCAGATCAAAGATCAACACACCGATGTTTTCACGTGGTAAAACCCATACGAGGAAACATCCATGGCTCCATCCAATGCAGCCACTTGGAGCAGTTTATTAATGCAAAAGAAAAATATTACAGAGATATTTTACAAGAGAGTTTCTCACAATCAATCATCAGCAAATGACCCTCCATGCTATTTAAATAGAGATCATGGACCAATCAGGTGTTAATCCACTAATTAATGGCCATTAAGATTGAGTAGAATATAAATCATCGGATCACTCTATGTTGGGAACATATCGGGACCATCGGATTTCCTAACTACAAATGCATACTAATGCATACTAAAGAAACACACTTTTACCTAATGTCACATTAGACCAAGTAGATCTTAATTACTCCTAAGTGTCTAAATATCCTAAAATCCCCCCTTAAGAACAACTTGGGAACAATAGGAGAAGGAAGGAAGCATTAGAGCCTATTCCCCCTTAATGACAACTTCTGACATCCTAACATAGATCAAAGTTTGGAAAACTTTGCTTCTGTAAGAGACTTTGTGAAAATGTCTGCAACTTGATCTTCTGTAGGGAAAAAGATCAGTTCAATAACTTGATCATGAATGAGATTTCTGATGAAGTGCATGTGTAGCTCGATGTGTTTGTTGCGTTGATGTTGAACTAGGTCTTTGGAGATATTTATGGCACTCGGATTGTCACACCAAAGGCTGGTCGGATGCTGCTGTTGGAATCCAAACTCTAAAAGGATTTGTCAAAGCCACAAGGCTTCCTAACTTGCATTTACCGTTGCTCGATACTTTTCTTCTGCTAAAGAAAGTGCAATAGCTTGTTGTTTCTTATAGGCCCAAGTGACAGGTCCTGAACCAAGGCTAAAAACATAACCTGCAGTAGACTTCCTATCATCAAGGTCATTAGCCCAATCTGAATCAATGAAACCAACCAATAAAGGATTCCCCCCTGAACTGTAATGTATCTCAAACTGAATTGTACCACGGACATACCAAAGTATCCTTTTAGCTTCTTTACAATGTATTTCATGGGGCATTTGCATATACCGGGAAACAAGACCAACAACAAAGGAAAGATCAGGACGGGTATGAGTCAAGTATAAGAAGCTACCAACTAACTGACGATACAAGGTGGCATCAACTTCGGGAGAAGTACATGTGGTAGTAAGCTTGGACACATAGTGGAAGGGAGAAGGGGTTGGTTTACAATTGTCCATGTGAAAGCGACGAAGAAGGTCACAAGCATACTTAGACTGGGAAAGAAAAATTCCTTCATTGGTTTGCAAAACTTGGAGGCCAAGGAAATAGTGCAAAAATCCTAAGTCTGTCATTTCAAATTTCTTCTTAAGGATGGTTTTCACATGGTTTAAAAGTTTTGAGTCACTACCAGTAAGGATAAGGTTATCAACATAAAGGACAAGGATTATGAGATGGATTCTGTAAGACACCCACTATGGCATGATAAAATTTTCACTTTTCCTCAAGGGACAGAATCCCCGAAGTCCTACGGGGGCCTAGCACAGGCTAGTTCTTCCCTATTCACCTCCCTATGATCATGGGTTAGGACCACAGGCCAAACAAACCAGGCACCTTTTCATGTTTCGCGACTCAGCGATACCCATGAGTCCAATATTAAAGGTAGAATGGTGAGGGGGCTCCAGAATGAAACCTTGGCCATAGATCTGGGCGTGCAGATTCTGGTTGTCCAGATCTACCCGTTGCTTAATGACAAAACACTAGCTCCCTTTCTTTAGTCCCTATCTTGATAGGACCACATACACGCCCAAATGCAAGCGCCTTTCACAACTCGCGACCTCGCGAGTCATGAGTCGAAGACCCTCGAATTTGCTTCACCAATCGTCGATACTCGAGATTCTGATATGGTATGGCCCCTCCTTATTAGCGCATCCACGCGTGACCACCGACTAGGGCTAACTACTAGCCTTGCTCACAACTTGCAAGTTCGCGAGTTGAAAGGTTGAACCTCTGGGCCCTTCCTTTACAAAACCCCGAGACACGAAAGTCAGAGAAGGTCTGACTCTTTCCGAGCTTCTTGAAACTCGCAACTTCACGACTTGATTTGTTGGGCCTTTGTGCTCCTTTCTTACGAGAACCCAAAATACGAGAATTCAACAGGATGTTGGCTCCCGTTTTCAAACGACACGTGTCCACCACCTGTCACCACTTCTCCCTCTCTCTGGGCATCTGATCGTTACACCGCCTGTCAACCACGTGGGTCCCACCAAGCGAACATGCCACGTGTTGCACAAGCTCTCGCAACTCGCAAGCTCAGGACTTCTACAGTCGAAACCGATTCCCCTCAACCCCCGAGACCCCAATATGCGATATGGAAAGGAGGTCCTGACTCAATGGTTGCTCCTACTTCTCGCTATTCGGGACTTCATGACTCCAAGGGTTTGGTCTTCCACCTCCAAACTCACGAATCCCTGATACGCGATGTATCGAGACGTCTGATCCCACTGCTGTCCTTCCTCTTTGATCAACGGCCTAGATCACATCGTGATCTCGCGACTCGGGACTTCGTGACTCTAAGAGCCCGATCTTCCACCTCCAAACTCATGAACCCCCGATATGTGATGTATCGAGACGTCCAATCCCACGGTTGTCCTTCCTCTTTGATCAACGGCCCAGATCACATCGTGATCTCGTGACTTGGGACTTCGTGACTCTAAGAGCCTGGTCTTCCACCTCCAAACTCACGAATCCCCAATACGCAAAATGATCAAATCTCTACCACCTGTCCTCCAACATGGACGGTCCCGATGTCTTTGGGACTTTCAGGATGTAGTCAAGTTCACTCTCCTGCCTAAGTAAAGTTTAAGATCGATGGCTTATAGACCTCCGATGGGTCCCTGGGATCTACGGTCCAGGATCCCATCGTTATTTGTGAAGGCTGAAAGGGCGAGGTGTTAATTCCTACGCTCCTTCTCTAGATCTGTTAGTGTTGACCGGCTTGGGGTATTCTCGAAAGGATTCTGACCATTCATTTACCAAGCGATAGGGTATTTTATTTCTATATTTGAACTCGCTATCCCTTCTGAGCTTGAATCATGAAGTTCAAACTCTCGGAGCTTCAGACTCCCATGACCTCGAGACCTTAGAAAGTTACTCTTTCTTGCATAAGGGTTCCAGACCCAGATTGCATGAACCCTTAGACAGTTCTTGGGAAATTATCCCTGATCTTAATTGAGTCTCTGGTAAGGTTCAGTATGGTTACAAGGTTTATGGGGTAATTCTCGGAAAAGAGTACTCTCAAGGGGCCTTCCCAGAATATTACGAGAAAATAAGCAAATAAAATGATTCTTGGTGGAGAGAACTCATGTCCCAGACTTAATCATTTGTGCATAAAAAAACTATGGCATGTAAGCATACACAAGAATCCATTCTATCAAATCAAACGTTAGGTAAACACTTCTATTCAGAACTATTTACAAGCACATAAAACTGAACATCTGATTATGGCATTAACTTCAAATAACACTTATCAGAAATAACACCAGAGGTGATGCAACTGTTGAGAGGGGTGCTCGTTTCCACCCAACCATAGGCTCAGTGACTCCCAACGGATTTACCACTAGCCACCCCTGAGCTGAGACCACGATGCTGCGAGACTGCGTCTCGGTTTTCCAGTGACCGAGAACGAGGATTACTCTCCCCCTTCTTTGCTATCACTCACTCTGCATATCTCCAGAGTTCTTCCTCCTTCCCTCGCGTCTGCCCCCTCCGCGCTTCTTCCTCACACATTTCCCTCTTGAGAGGTTGCGTGTGGCATGATTTCCCTCGCGGTTGTCAGGCCCGAGGCTCCTATGGATGGGAGGTTCACTTCCCCCATCCCTCATTAATTCCTGAGGAGCCATCTACCTACCAACCTGCGAGTAATTTTATTTGGGCGAGCGAGCTGCTCTTGGTTCTCCGAGCCAGTGAAGTCCAAATACGGTATTGGTTTCGATGGAAGGTAACGCCACCTTTCCAAGTGCCTTCCACCACCTTTCTTCAACCATCATGTTCTCTTTTTCAGCATATCCCCTCTCAGCAGTCCTGCAATATATATTCATAATATTATTCACATTCATCGACCTTTTTCACAAGGTCCATTTGCATCACACATTCACATTTTTGAGTTTGCCACAGTTCTTGGCCAGTATAGTTATTTTTACAAACTGGAGGAAACAGGATGTTACAATTCCTTCCCCCTTAAAGGAACATCATCCTCGATGTTCTTATCTATCAAGGTGACATGCATGTATAGAAGTAAACAAAATCGGATATTCCTATCTCATGGAATCCTCCATTTCCCATGTAGCCTCATCTGGGCCAAAATGTCTCCACTGCACCTTGACCTGTGCAATGGTTCAGTTCTGGAGTGGGGTTTCCTTTCTGTCCAGTATGCACTGAGGTTCTGGTAGAAATTCTCCCTCTAGTTCCACCTGGATCACAGACCAGTCAATTATATGATTATCATCATGTACATATTTCTTCAATAATGAAACATGAAAAACATTATGTGTTTTTACTGTGGGAGGAAGTGCTAGCCTATAGGCTACAGGTCCCACTCTATCTAGAACCTCAAAGGGTCCACAATACTGAGGTGCCAACTTGGCACAAGCTCCCATTTTCAGAGAAATCTTCTGGGGTCTAACTCTGAGATATACATGGTCTCCCATTTTGAACTCTCTTGGAGTTCTCTTTTGGTCGGCATAAATTTTCTGTTGGTTCTGGGAAACCTTCGGGTTTTGTTTTATCTGAGTCACCTGCTGTTCCATTTCTTTCAACATGTCAGGTCCAAAATAAATCCTATTTACAGGATTACTCCAACTGACAGGAGTGTTGCACGGTCTACCATAGAGGACTTCAAAGGGACTCATCTTTAAGAATGCTTGGTAGTCGTTGTTTTAGGCGAATTATACCAGTGGCAGGTAGTCTTCCCACTTCTTGGGTTGATGCATTACATGCATCCTTAACATGTCTTATAATATTTGATTCACTCTTTTTGTCTTTCCATCGGTTTGAGGGTGATAGGCGGTGCTAAACAACAACTTGGTCTCTAAACCAGCCATCAGAGATTTCCAAAAGTTGGAAGTAAATTTTGTGTCTCTGTCAGACACGATCTCTTTTGGCATACCATGCAATCTAAATATCTCTTTCATGAATACCTGGGCGATATTGATTACCTTGCAGGTCAACTTGACAAGGATGAAGTGAGAATACTTGCTCAATTTATCCACCACCAGCATAATGGCGTTATTTTGTTTGGTTGAGGTTGGTAATCCATTGATGAAATCCATGGAGATGGTTTCCCATTTCCATTCTAGGATTGGTAAAGGTTGCAATAATCATGTTGGGTGTCGATGTTCTGTTTTAACCTGTTTGGCACTCTATGCATTTGGCTAAGTACTCGGCAATGTCTTTGTTCAATCCAGATCAATAAAATTGTTTTATGGTGGCAGTGATCATCTTCTGGTATCATGGATGACCCGAGTAGGGTATTTTATGTAGTTCATCCATAATGAACCTCTTCAAGTCGTCACAATATGGAATATAAAATTTTCTTCTATAAGTGAGCAGACCTCCTTCGATCTTCTGGTAGCCTTCATATTTTACTCCAGCAGTTTCTTGTTGTAGGTTAATGGTCACGATCTGGACGAAGGGATCTGTTTCTTGTGCATTTTTTATTCTTTCCTTGACATCTGTCTTGTAGGTGCTCATCGCTGCCAGGTGAATTGTTTTCATACTTTTGTTAAGTGCATCGGCCACCCTATTTTCCTTTCCTTTAATGTGTTTGATTTTGAAATCAAATTCTCTAAGGAGGGCCATCCACCTAGATTTCCTGGCATTGAGCTTTGGTTGATCAAACAGGTATCTCAATCCGCAGTCATTTGTTATAAGTACAAACTTTCTTCCCAAGAGGTAATGCCTCCACATTTTCAAGGCATGCACTATGGCAGCCAGTTCTAGGTCATGGGTCACATAGTTGACTTCATGCTCGTTCAATTTTCAGGATTCATAGTATATCACACTTCCTTCCTGCATAAGGACTCCTTTGAGCCCTTCTTTACAGGCATCTTTTCACATGAGGAAGTCATCTTCTGGATCGACGATCTTCAGCACAGGCACATGGGTTAGTAGATGTTTCAGGGTTTGAAATATTTCTTCACATTTCTGTGTCCACAGGAATTTTGTCCCCTTCTTTTGGAGGGAAGTGATTGGACAACCAATCTTGGAGAATACTTTTATAAATCTCCTATAGTATCTTGCTAATCCCATAAAGGATCTGATGTCCAAAATTTCCTTTGGGGTAGGCCATTCCATGATAGACCTGATTTTGTTAGGGTCTACCACTACTCCTTCTTCGGAGAGAACATGGCCTAAGTAATGTATTTGCTTCTGGAAGAATTCACATTTGTTGAATTTGGCATAGAGTTGATGTTCTCTTAGCACTTGCAGCACAAGTCTAAGATGCTCTTCATGCTCTTTTCTGTTCTTGGGGTAAATTAATATATCGTCAATAAAAACAAGCACAAATTTGTCTAGGAAATTGCTGAGTACATTGTTCATCAAGCACATAAAAGTGGCAGGGGAATTGATCAACCCAAATGGCACTACCACAAACTCATAGTGGCCATACCTCGTTCAGAAGGCAGTTTTACGGATGTCTTCACCCTTGATTCGGACTTGATGGTATCCCGACCGCAAATCAATCTTTGAGAAAATAGACGCACCCCCCAATTGATCGAACAGGTCATCGATCCTGGGAAAGGGGTAATTGTTCTTTATGGTTACCTTATTGAGTTGACTATAATCTATACACAGTCTAAGGGTACCGTCCTTCTTTTTCATGAACAAGATTGGTGCTCCCCATGGAGACACGTTGGGTTGAATATATCCTTTATCCATCATTTATTTTAATTGCTTCTTGAGTTCAACTAACTCGGGTGTGTTCATCCGGTAGGGTGTTCTAGACACCGACACTGCTCCCGATGCAAGTTCTATCGATAAAGTCTATGTCCCTTCTCGGAGGTAAACTCGGTACCTCTTCCGGAAACACATCTTTGTATTCTTTTAGGATAGGGTGATCGTCAAGGCTTGGTTTGTCATCTTCGATTGTTTTCAACACCTGTATTGCATATAGGGTACATCCCTTTTGGTAATACTTTCTCATTTGCAGAGTTGATATTTGTCTCACCGAGACAGGTTTTCGGATCCCTTGAAGGGTTATCCTCTCGCCTTCCTTACTTACACATTCTAAGGTCTTATGGTAACAGTCTAATATGGCTTTATGGGCAGCTAGCCAATCCATACCATTCAACAGATCATATGATCCCAGGGACAATATGTTAAGGGTTGCTTGGGTGGGGAATTCACCCAACATTAATTGGTAGGCTGGTATGACTTCTTCTATCCTCATTTTGGTGCCAGTGGCTAACTGTACCAACCATGGCTTGGTATGTTTTTGTGGCAGTAGTTTACACTTATCAATAACTTTAGGGGCTATATAAATCAAATTTGAACCAGGGTCAATCAAAACAGACACTAGATGGTTGGAAAGCATACCTTCTATTTCCACTACTGAAGCTTGGTGGTTGGCTTGGTTATTATCCAAGGCTGCATAAATTTGTGGCACACTCCTGGCCATGTCATTGATGGTAGTAGATTATTGGATGTTATAAATCCCCAGACTATTATGTTGTCGGTGTGGGCAGTCTCTCAGGAGATGTTCTTCTTCGCAACCCCAGCATTTCAAAGGTTCTCTCTTTGGGTCATCAGTCTTCACTGATATGGGTCCAAAGGTTTTATTTCCACTCAAGGAGGGAAAATTATGTTGGTGCATACTCCGGGCTGGAAAGTTCATTCTTGGGTTCTTCTTGCAGTTCTTAAATCCTGGGGGTTTAATTCCCCTTTTCTGAAATCTTGAACTATTCTTCTATTTCCATCCTTCGCGAGGTTCTACTCGATACCCAAATTGTTCATGACAATAGGTTGCCTTTCGAATAGTGTCTTCTAGAGTCTTTGTCTCATCAAATTCAATTCTATTCTGATAGTCTTTAGGTAGTCCACTGATGAAGCGTTGCACCTTTTCCTTTTCCGCCTTGATATAGGGTACATACCTCAACAAATCGAGGAATTTGTTGACATATTCTTCTATAGTAAGTTGTCCCAGTTTGAGTTCATAAAACTCTTTAGTCTTTTCGTCGAAATATTTTTCCAACAGATACTTCTTCTGGAAGTATTTCTCAAACCATTCCCAAGATAGGTCCTCTTCGTGAACCCCTTTCATATTCTTAAGGTCTTCCCACCAAATGGAAGACTTTCCATTCAAGTTGAAAGTGGCCACTCAGGCCTTCATATTTTCTAAAAAGTCATGGACTCTGAAATACTTCTTTAGTCCAAGAAGCCAGGCCTCTGCTTCCTCTCCCTTCTTTATTTCACCGTCGAAGGAGGGTGGTTTGGCCTTTCTGAATTCTTTGAATTTTCAACCTTTGGAAGACTTTTTCTTCTTCTGTTTTCTTTGAGGATAGGAACTGGTTCTGCTACTAGAAGAGCCCTCTAAATCACCAACTTCCTTCTCAGAGGAATTATCCAACACTTGTCCTTTACCTCTGGGGTGGACCTTTTTCAAGGTGCTCCTCTCAGTGTGGCCACTGATATGACCATGTTTCTGAGTTTTAGGTTCATGTTGCATTTGTCTTTGTATATTGGATAAACTCTGCAGTAAAACTGCGTTAATTTCTATTTGCTTTTCTTGTTCTTTCATCATCCTTTCATTGTCGGCCTTGCAGCTTTGTAATTTGACCATGAGACTCCTCGCAGTCTCGGATAGATCTGGAGGGGTCCCTGCTACCCTCCTTTCGTCACACTCTTCATCTCTATTGTGGGAGCCTTCTCCCACTTCTTGGTGAGTCACCATACTATGTGTTGATAATTTCCCACGGTTGATCTTTCTCTTGTGTGCAAAAGGAAAAACGTTGGTTGTTAGTCAATATTTATATTTATTGATAACCAGTACATAATTCATATTTTCACATGTACACACACACAATAGGAGTTTTTCATTCTTAACTTCGTCTTTTGATTAGGAAGGTTAAGACAGGGGGTTACTCTTTTTAAGAGTGTTCTGAATGGAGCTTCTGCATAACTCATTCATGAGCCCAACCAGGCCGAGTGTTGTAACCATGCTCTGATACCAATTTGTAAGACACCCACTATGGAATAATAAAAATTTTGCTTTTCCTCAAGGGACAGAATCCCTGAATTCCTACGAGGGCCTAGCACAGGCTAGTTCTTCCCTGTTCACCTCCTTGTGATCATGGGTTAGGACCATAATCCAAACAAACCAGGCGCCTTTTCGTGTTTCGCGACTCAGCGATACCCGTGAGTCCAATCTTAAAGGTAGAATGGCGAGGGGGCTCTGGAATGAAACCCTGGTCGTAGATCTAGAAGCACAGATTTTGGCCGTCCAAATCTACCCACCGCTTAACGACAAAGCACTACCTCCATTTCTTTAGTCCCTATCTCGATAGGACCACATATGCGCCCAAATGCAAGTTCCTTTCACAACTCGCGACCTCGCAAGTCGTGAGTCGAATACCCTAGAATTTTCTTCACCAATCGTCGATACCCGAGATTTCGATATGGTATGGCCCCTCCTTATTAGTGCTCTCCATGCGTGACCACCGGCTAGGGATAAATACTAGACTTGCTCGCAACTTGCAAGTTCACAAGTTGAAAGGTTGAACCTATGGGCCCTTCTTTTACAAAACCCCGAGACGCGAAAGTCAGAGAAGTTATTACTCCTTCGAGGCTTCTCGAAACTCACAACTTTGCGATTTGAGTTGTTGGGCCTTTGTGCTCCTTTCTTTTGAGAACCCGAAGTACGAGAAGTAAACAGGATGTTGACTCTTGTTTTCAAATGACACATGTCCACCACCTGTCACCACTTCTCCCTCTCTCTGGGCATCTTATCGTTACACCACCTGTCAACCACGTGGGTCCCACCAAGCGGACGTGCCACGTGTTGCAAAATCTCTCACAACTCACAATATTGGGACTTCTACAGTCGAAACCGATTCCCCTCAACCCCCGAGACCCCAATATGCGATATGGTGAGGAGGTCTTGACTCAATGGTTGCTCCTACTTCTTTCTATTTGGGACTTCGTGACTCCAAGGGTTTGGTATTCCACCTCCAAACTCACGAATACCCGATACGTGATGTATCGAGACATCCGATCCCACGGCTGTCCTTACTCTTTGATCAACGGCCCAGATCACATCGCGATCTCGCGACTCGGGACTTCGTGACTCCAAGAGCCTAGTCTTCCACCTCCAAACTCACGAACCCCCGATACGCGATGTATCGAGACGTCTGATACCATGGTTGTCCTTCCTCTTTGATCAACGGCCTAGATCAAATCGCGATCTCACGACTCGGGACTTCGTGACTCCAAGAGCCTGGTCTTCCACCTCCAAACTCACGAATCCCCGATATGCGAAATGGTCAGATCTCTGCCACCTGTCCTCCAACATGGACGGTCCTGATGTCTTCGAGACTTTTGGGACGTAGTTGAGTTCACTCTCTCGCCTAAGTAAAGGTTAATATCGATGGCTTATAGAGCTTCGATGGGTCCCTAGGATCTATGGTCCAAGATCCCATCGCTATTTGTGAAGGCTGAAAGGGAAAGGTGTTAACACCTACGCTCCTTCTCTAGATCTGTCAGTGTTGACAGGCTTGGGGTATTCTTGAAAGGATTCTGACCTTTCATTTACCAAGTTATAGGGTATTTTATTTCTATATTTGAACTCGCTATCCCTTCTAAGCTTGAATCACGAAGTTCAAACTCTCGGAGATTCAAGCTCCCATGACCCCGAGACCTTAGAAAGCTACTCTTTCTTGCATAAGGGTTCCAGACCCAGATTGCATGAACCCTCAGACGGTTCTTGGGCAATTATCCCTGATCTTAATCGAGTCTATGGTAATGTTCAGTACGGTTACAAGGTTTATGGGGTAATTCTCTGAAAAGAGTACTCTCAAGGGGCCTTCCCAGAATATTACGAGAAACTAAGCAAATAAGACGATTCTCGGTGGAGTGAACTCATGTCCCAGACTTAATCATTTGTGCAGAAAACAACTATGGCATGTAAGCATACACAGGCATCCATTCTATCAAATCAAACGTTAGGTAAACACTTCTATTCAGAACTATTTACAAGAACATAAAACTTAACATGTGATTATGGCATTAACTTCAAATAACACTTATCAGAAATAACACCAGAGGTGATGCAACTGTTGAGAGGGGTGCTCGTTTCCACCCAACCGTAGGCTCAGCGACTCCCAACGGATTTACCACTAGCCACCCCCGAGCTGAGACCACGATGCTACGAGACTGCGTCTCGGTTTTCTAGTGACCGACAACGAGGGTTACTCTCCCCCTTCATTGCTATCACTCACTCTGCATATCTCTAGAGTTCTTCCTCCTTCCCTCGCGTTTGCCCCCTCTGCGCTTCTTCCTCACGCATTTCCCTGTTACGACATTGCGTGTGGCGCGATTTCCCTCGTGGTGCTCAGGCCCGAGGCTCCTATGGATGGGCGGTTCACTTCCCCCATCCCTCATTAATTTCTGAGGAGCCATCTACCTACCAACCTGCGAGTAATTTATTTTGGGCCAACGAGCCACTCTTGGTTCTCCAGGCCAGTGAAGTCCAAATACAGTATTGGTTTCGGTGGAAGTTAATGCCACCTTTCCAGGTGCCTTCCACCACCTTTCTTCATCCATTGTGGTCTCTTTTTCAACATATCACCTCTCAGCAGTCCTGCAATATATTATCATAATGTTATTCACATTCATCGACCTTTTTCACAAGGTCCATTTACATCACACATTCACATTTTTGAGTTTACCACAATTCTTGGCCAGTATAGTTATTTTTACAAACTGGGGGAAACAGGGTGTTACAGATTCCTACTTTCTTAGTATAGACATTAGGATCAGAATGACATCTAGATAATCTGGTGTCAATAAAAAAATTGTCCATTTTGGCATACCAAGTTTGGGGAGCTTGCTTAAGACCATAAAGAGATTTTTTAAGGCGACAAACAAGGCTAGAGTCATTCTGGACATAGCCGGGAGGTTGTTCCATGTAAATTTATTCTTGCAACTCTCCATGCAAGAAGGCGGATTTAACATCCATTTGATGGACCTCCCATTTATGTGAGGCAGAAAGGGCAAGAACAAGGTGGATGGAATTCATTTTGGCTACAGGCGAAAAGGTTTCATTATAGTTAATTCCTTCAACTTGGGAAAATCCTTTGTAAACTAACCGATCCTTGTGTCTTTCAACACTTCCATCTGATGCATACTTAGTTATGTAGACCCATTTACATCTAACATGTTTTCTTCCTTTTAGAAGAGGTACAAGATCCCAAGTATCGTTTTCCATTAAAGAACAATACTCTTCATTCATTGTTGTATCCCAATCTGGATGACCTACTACTTCTGCAAATGTCTCTGGATCATGAGTCTCTAAAACTTGAGCCAAAAGAGAAGAGGCTCACTAGAACTGTGAACGTTTTTGACACGGATCTGAAGGATCATTGACAAGACCACCAGTTGCTTCTCGTGTTGAACGAACCCATCCAGGAAGCGATGGAACTGGTGTTAGTTCAGGTTCAAAGGACTCATCTAGAGTAAAGTGAGCAGGTGGAGGTGGATTTTCATCCTCATTGTCATCATCTGAAGAAGAAACCAGAATAGGAACAGAAGAAGGCACAAACGCCGAAGATGGCTCGCAAGATGAAGAAGGCACAATCGTCGAATTAGGCTCGCATGCCAAGAGATTTTCATCAAATTTAACATCTCTTCTAATAATAATTTCATTAAAATGTGGTTGAAGAAGTCTATAACCTTTGACATCTTCAGAATAACCAACAAATATACAATTCTCACTTTTAGGCTGCAATGCTTTCCTTTTCTCATCAAGAATGTGAGCCCATGTTATGCTTCCAAATACACGGAAGTGACTTACATCTGGTTTAATTTTAGTCCAATCTTCTTCCGGTGTTATATTTTTAAGAGCCTTTGTGGGAGTGTGATTTACTATGTAATTTGCACAGTTGATTGCTTCCACCCAATATTTTAGACTTAATCCCTTAGATTGGATCATACAATTAGCCATTTATTTTAGTGTGCGGTTCTTTCTCTCAGCAACACCATTTTGTTGTGGTGTATATGGAACATTTTGTTGCATTTGGATGCCTTGTGTAGTTCAGTAACTTGTAAAATAATTGTTCACATATTTGCCTCCATTATTTGTTCTTAACCTTTGAATTTGACATCCATATTGCTTTTCTACAAGGGTCTTGTAGGCCAAAAACTTATCGAAAACTTCACTCTTAAGTTTTAAGAAGTAAATGGGTCTAAAAAATTAAGTATGCATCAGATGGAAGTGTTGAAAGACACAAGGCTCGGTATCCAAAATGAATTCCATCCGCCTTGTTCTTGCCCTTGCTGCCTCACATAAATGGGACACTAGCATATTTGGCCCATTTTGCGACGGTTGTTTTGACGCTTATGCAACGTTATGTCGTTGATATGGCGACAAATTTGGAGTCTCTGAAACGTCAGTTTAGGTGACGTGGAATTTGCGACAAACTTGATCAAACGTCGCACAAGTGACGATATAGGCAAACAATCTCAAACCAACTTTTCATCTAAATTGCGACAACAAATTTTATAATTAAACTGACACATCAATAGAAGATGTCGTCGCATATTCGATGACAATTTTTTGTTGTTTATGTAGCTAAAACAATGCATCAATATAAGTTGTCGTCGCCTATTCGACGACAACTTTCCATTGTTTATTATTAAAAAACCGTCGCATCGATAAAAGTTGTCGTCGCCTATTCGACAACAACTTTTTGTTGTTTATTTAGCTAAACCAATGCATCAATAGAAGTTGTCGTCGCCTATTCGACAACAACTTTCCATCGTTTATATAGAAAAAGCGCCACATCGATAAAAGTTGTCGTCGGATATGTGACGACCAAAATTTATTTAGAAAAAAAATAAAAAAAATATTTTGGGCATCAATTTTGATATTAATATTAATATTAAATCCAAAAGGGTATTGCATGAGCCCCATATTGATTTCACAAAGCCTTGGGACTTCTTTGATGGAGCTTATCAAGGCTCTCCAAAAATGTGTGGGGATGGAGTCACACTCTTTTTAGATCATTATCACTTCTTCTCCTTAAAATATGGAGCAGGACTAGGAGAAAATAACATGGTTGAATTCTACACCCTCTAGATGTTGATGAAAGTGGCACTTGAAAAAAATATCAGGTGTTTGCAAGTTCTTGGAGATTTTAAGTTGTTGATAGATTAGGATAATGGAAAATTTAATATTACATATTTGGTCTTGGAGCCAATCATGGCACTATGCTTGGAGAAAAAATCTATGTTTGAGGAGGCCTCATTTTTCCATATCTACATGGATTTTTAAAAAAAATAGGATATGTTGTCAAAATAAGCCATCATGCTACAAGGCTCCTCGTGGGAATGTGAATACAAGGACAATGCTCTACTAGAAGCTACTCAATTGTCTATGTTTTGATGTTTGGTTGATAGGTCTTGGGGTATATATAGAATTATGTTTTCTTGGAGGTTAAAGACAATTCTAGTTATGTTAGGTTTTGTCTAGATTGATTTTGTATGGCTATGTACGAATCATATATGAATCTCTTTTGGAAGATGAAATGTATATGTCTAGGTTAGTATCAGGGAAGATGAACTAAGCCAAAAGGCTATCTTATGTGTATTTTTATTTCCTACTGAGATATCAAATACAATGAGTTTTTCCATATATCAAATACTGAGATATATCAAATACTGAGATATCAAATATTGTGTATCACATCATTCTTCCATATATATTTGTGATAAAATGTCCCATTTTATAGTGGTGATCATACTTCCAAATAAATCTAATGGTGTACCACACAATGCAATGGTACTCCTTGTGGATCTATGAATACATCACTACACTATTCCAGGGTTGCATCTAATCATTGGCACTATTGTTTCCCAATATCTCATCCCTTTCTGGTTGAAAACACACATCTTCCAAATGCACAGGGTTCTCTCACATCCCTGATAGTGATAACAACAAACTTTTGTGAATGTGTAATGATCTTCCAAAATTTCTTAGAAGAGATAATTTGTAGTTTTTGGAATATCGTAGACTTGACCATCAATAGAAACATACCACTTGAGGTTGTGCATATTACTTTCCATGTCAATCCCAAAGACATGGGTCACTAAGAATAACTTTTCATACTTCCATCAATGCAATATCACATAGGAATTCATATTAAAACATCGAATTTTGTACAAAACAAAGCATTGTTTCTTGAAAATCAATCCCTTCCATCTAAGAAGGCAAGGACATTGTGGGTGATTATTGATGTTCAGTCTCAATATATTCATTGCATCAACATAATTAATGTTCTTCACACTCCCACTATCAATGATAATCTAGATATGGTTTCATGATTCAATCATAGATTGGTGTAAACATTAACCCATCTCTCTTCTTCCTCATTTGGAGTAGTAATACACAATTGTTGAATTGTCTTTGCTATTATTTCTTATTGAGTTGTGTCAATGGAATTTTTCTATGGCAC
>ML815199.1:80696-91450 GCA_009831015.1 Picea engelmannii | reverse complement strand
AGTAAAGGATTCCGAGTCAAAGTTATTCTTACTAGTAAAAATTATTCTTAGTCTAAATAACTAGACTATGTGATAGTTTCCTTGCGTTGCATATCTTGTTTTGAAACAAGACATCTTGCAACCCATTGTCCCAAAGGGCCCAAGAAGAACGGAAAGCCTCGAAAATCCACTTGGTGGGTGTGATCAAATGACGACCATCAAGTTATCTCGAAGCCCCCTCAAGCCAGCGAAAAGATGTCTCAGTCAGATCTTCCTCCTCATCCAACTTCGTTATCATTAGTCACAAGTCCAGAATCCAATCAGAAGTCGGAGAAAGAGGCGTCTTCCCCTTAGGTTTCAGATGAGGGACCTCGAGTCCTGTCTTCTCCTCAACCATCAGCTTGTTGGGCAAATCAGACTGATGATGTTGGGGTATTGGATGGAGAAAAAATAGAAGCTCCGGATCAAGACAATCCAAGAAATACACACATAAAAAATACCTCAACATATGCAAATGAAGGTTGGACAATAGTAAGAAAGAAGAAGACATCGTATGCCCACATCTCAACCAACGGTAACATGAAGTCACGCCCGTCAGTTAGCCAAATCAACAAGCTCCTCCCTGTCAGGTTAATTTAGATGGAGTGTGTCTTCTTTTCTGAGTATATTCAGTAAGGTTGTTTTATGCGAAGTTTTCGTTTGACTATTTGAAACAGTCATTATTAGCTTGTAATAGTGGTTTAATTGAGGCCCTCTATTGGCCTAAATTTTGAAAGGCATTGTAACTCGTAAGCGGTTTTTTATGACGCATTTTTGATAATACAAATTTTGCAGTTAGACTAAAGAGGTATACATACCCTACCCCCCTCTAGATTTGAACTTGTGACCTCTTATGAGGAAACACATGTTCTTAACCATTACACTCATTTAAGCTGTACAAAAATCTAATATTTGTTTTTAGTTGATTGTTATATTTTCTTTGAAATTTAGTAACGTAGATCATCTCAAACTTGAATTTATCAAACATTGATTTTTTTTTATAATTTCTAATTCAACCCTTCTAGATGCTTAATTCTTTTGAGTTTAAAATATTTTCTTATAATTGAGCAGATTTTATTTTTGTTATTAATATTTTTATAATTGAATAGACTTTAATTTTTCTCAATATTTAATTTAATGTTATCTAATCAATGTGACAACGTCTCTACCGTATTGGATTATAAAACATGCAACAAACTTTGTTTTTTCTTTTAAATCTATAATATTAAAATCAATTTATTTTAATATATTTAAATTCATTAACCTTAAAATACATTTCTCAACTAAGTCACCATACAGTTCCATTGGAGTGGGTTTCTAAGTGGTCAAAGGCACCTAAAATAGGGAAATAATAATATCTTAATGTGGGAGGTTACCTTGAGTAGAAATTATTGATTTTGATTTGTAAATTCAATACTTCCAAATTGAACTTCTCTCGTCACTCTTTTTATAATGTGGGAGGTTACCTTGAGTAGAAATTATTGATTTTGATTTGTAAATTCAATACTTCCAAATTGAACTTCTCTCGTCACTCTTTTTATATGGCTTATTGGCAATTAATATTCTAGTTTTGCAAGATAACATCAAAGGATTTTTAAATTCTTATTGAAGTTCAAAATATATTTTGGAATCCTTTGAAATTTTCCAATGTCAAGAATAATTAAAGGCATAGTACCTCATTCATGCTTTGCCTAAAATAATATTGTTTTATCGTACAAAGCCATGTCATCTACATGGCACATCTCCATACATATTATGTGGACTCAATTTAATGAATTTAACTTTATAAATTCGAGAATCTCGAATTCTTTTTCAATTTTATATAAGATGTTTTTTTTTAAGATAGAGAAATTCCTCTCCCTTTCGTCATCGAGCCTGCTTGCGCGTCCTCTTTTGTTGCTAAGTGAGATTGTGATAATTTGTGTGCTCGAATTGGGGTGGGTGGATGAAAGGATATAAAGTGATCATCTTTGGTTGTTAAATTTAAAAAAGTGTTAGTTAATATATATATATATAAATAAGTGTTGCATGGCAGCGTAGTCTTTGTCGGGTTGGAATAAGAATAAATGTTTTGTTACGACGGGATCGAGTATAGACACGTGGGAAGTAGGTTGAAATACATGTGGTATCCGTGCAGAGGATTACTTTGTGGCAGTGTGTCACTAGCCAGTGACTAGACATTTGGCTTGTAGATGACCCCCTAAGGTTAATATGCGAACAAGGTAGTTTTTTCCTGGGGTGTTTATAGTTCAAACATGGGATTTAGAAAATTTCTGTCTAAATGACTTGCAAGAAAGGTTCATAGAGAAAGGGACCAGGAAGCACAAACATTAAACATTCAAATATAGTAAACACAATTTCCTGACATCCAACATAGTTGAATGCAAATTCGAATTTGTTTTCTTCGAAATTTATCAAATATTAATAACACACACAATAACATTCTAAAATAATAAATACTGTTTCCTGACATCCAACATAGTTGAAGGAAAAAAAAAAATTAGCATTTTCAAATTAGTTTTCTTTGAAATCTATAAAAAATTAATAATGTTTGTTACATATTTATGGAATCTGTTCCATATTTCTGGAAATTTAAATGCGTTTGTCATATAGACTGGGATTGGGGCTCTCGCAGACCATAAAAAAAATAATTACAAGAAATAGGATTGTAGAAAGAAGAAGTACGAAGTGCGCGATGGTAGAGAGGAAGACCTGAAAAGAAAAAATTAAAAGTTATTAGTCTTTGGTTAGAGATTTCTACTTAAACAATTATAATAACTGGATCGATAAAGAAAACAAGATGACATTAGTATAGACTTACTATGAAGTGGATGTGTTTTTGTTGGTGTCGTCGACGGTTGCTGGAATCATGCCAACTGGTTGTTTCCCTTTGTCGATGAGGTTGTCCATTCTCTGTTGGAACCATTCTTTAATGTAGCTTCTCATGGGGGCCACGTTGATTTCATCCTGGATTTCTATTTCGAGAAGCTCGTTTTCTAATTTCCTTAGATCCATAGAAATAATATGCATAGCCTGTTCAATTTCTTCATTGTGTGTCGAATAGTACAGTAGCCAGTTCTCGGCCTCATCTACACGATATTCAATTATGCTGTAAAAATTTTCAAAAGAGAACCCCTTTAAAATATCAAGTTGTTCATCGAAGGCTTCTTTGGTCATTGACAAGGATTTGAGGATTAAGTTTGGGTCTTGAACCTCGTTGGTACTTCCGACTAAGTCTATTTGGGCTAGGTTACTGAATAATTCTTCTTTTTCTGATATGGCTTGTTCACATGATTCGACAATGAGCTGCAAGTTCTTAATTTTCTTTTGCCAGCATCCTTTTATTTTTTTGGTGCGCTTTGGGAAGGGGAGACCCTCTTGTCTTCTTTTCAGATCCGAGTTGTTGATGGCATGGTTGGAAAAAGGGGTCAGTATCTAGTCATAGAAACGTTGATCATCTTTTAAATTCGTTTGCAAATGTTGGTGCACATCATCTTCCCTCTTTTGAAAGGAAGCTATATTTTATGATGTTTCCCAGGCTTCAGTAACTAGCTGCATTATTTTCTTGATTTTATTCTCTACAATGGTTCTACACGATGCGAGGAAGCTGGAGGATCCTTTTAACTTGGCAGCAGGGGTAGCAGACACGGTTTTTTCTAAAGGACTAGCAAACTTGGGGGCAACAATGAAATCTTCCTCCAATTCCTTGACGCGGTTGTTCAGTCTGGCATTCTCCGCTTCAATTTCTCCAATGGGATCATGAAGAGAATCATCGATTACACGGTGAAATAAGGAGATTTGGGACAGCCTCATTTTCCTAAAATTAATCTCTATACGAGATTTGAGTTTCTTATTTGTTACATCTCTCTTTTCAATGACGATATTTTTAGATTGGTTGTAAAAAATAACGCTCTGGAATAAGAAGGATTCATCTTAGTCAAAAATGTCAGTCTCAACTATTTCCATTGCGGAACTATGGTGCACGACATCTGCGGATAAGCCAATTTTGTGTATGTGATCAATTTCAACTTCAACTTGCATCTGCTCACTCTCAATTTCGGGTTCATCCCCCTACCCTACAATGTTTTTTATTTTCCTTGTCAGGGGAACTTTGTGAGAACTATCAATTTTTGTACGAGGAGGGTTCTTATCTCCTCCTCCGTTTGAATATTTCTGGGTTTCTTTCTTACTGGGGTGGGCCCTTGAATCGATGCTCTGTGATTTTGTGCTCTTGGGAGTGCTGGCGGGGGAATGGACACTCTTCTCACCGGATACTTTTCCCTGTTGTCTATACAACTCAGTCACACTTTGCAACGTCTTTACGTCGCAATCGTCAGAAGCAGGAGTGTTGTCGTCACTGTCTATGTCTTCGGCCAGGCATCTATTGATAAAAGAACTGCTAAAGCCAACTAATAGTAAATTTTCTCGAAAAATATCATTAGGGTCGAACCCTTTTATCCTTTCAATATATGTCAGGTTCAAATTCTTGAAATGTCCTGTGAATTCGTCAATGTTGTTGATGTTTCTGCACATGAAGTCCCCAAATTTCTAGGGAAGAGGAATGAACTGCTTTTTTTTCTTGTCATGGAAAAACTGCAACCGCTGTTTGTATTGACTTGCTATTTCTGTAATGAACATCTTGTCCATGATGAGGCATGGCAGGAAAGCAGGATTTTCCTTCGAGCCAAAGACCATTAGCACACTGTGATTATCCTTTTGTTCAAGTGTGCCCTTCTTGTTCAAAAACCTAGTTGCCTGGCCAGACATATGGGGAGCATCCTTTCCTAACAATAAATCTTTGAAAAGTGAGACAAAGCCATTAAAAACCTCATATAAACAATGGGAGGCCTTGTGCCTCAGGAGGGCCTGGTACCAGAATGTTACTGGGTCGAATTCACAGTTTATTTTCTTGGAATGAAACAGTTTTGGAAACGGGTAGCAATGCACTATTGCGAAAATCAAGTAGGAAGACATATAAAATTTATTTGATTCATTGAATCGTGATAGTTGGGAACAACTTTGAATGGAAATTAGCTTGCCCCAATAAAAAATGAATTGTTCGTTGACTATGAAGAACAAAATATAAATAACCATATGAGAAACACTTGCCAAGGATTCATGTCTCGTTATTCTTGTAAACAACCAAACAATTTCTTGGAATGGAATTCTAAAGGAACTTACCTGCAACTTTGTGATATCTTCAGAAACTGTTGTCGGGTCTTCCAGGAACTGGGGTAAGATGTCCAACCCATTATCATTTTTTTCTAGGAATTGCTTGCAGTCTTCTCCTCTGAAGGTCAATGTTGGCTACAACAATCTTAACATCTTGTGGAAGACCTGAGGTGACAAAGAAACATGAGAATGGTCGCTAAGTGGAATGATTCTTTGGCTTGAAATATATTTTTCGACGCACCAAGAGACTAGCTCCTTACAGTCAAAAACCTCAGGGACAAAGCTTGCACGAGCAATTCCAGAGGTCCAAATCACTTCGTTCTGGGTGGAACAGGATGAATAGTAAGAATATGCCCTGGACCACTGGAAGTTCTGGTCTTGACGTCCGAAGATATTGACTGTATCTCCACAAAATTGTTGTCGACATGCTGCCATAAGTTTACAAGAACATTTGTTTGCTCCAGACAATGTTTGAAATGAAGAGTTGGAAGGGATAATATAACGCTGTGCAAATCTTGGTCCAATGCATGTGAATGGGAGATTTCCTCGAGAGTTTCGCTCATTAATGACAATTTCGACGACTGTTGCATGATGCGTTGTTAGCATTAAAGACTAGTAATTGCATACATAGAAGTGTGAACATGGCGGATATGACAATTAGCAATTAAGCATTGGAGATTTCCTGAACGGTCTAACCTGATGACCCATGTTTGAGATGAACAATCAAAAGGGACAATATAACTCTATGCAGATATTGGTTTAATGCGTATTAATGGGAGATCTCCTCGAGCGTTTCTCTCATTAATAAAAATGTTGATGGTTCCTGTATGTTGAGTTGTTGGCATGAAAGGTTACTAATTTCATATTAAGAAATAAGTACGAAGGTCGCGGGGATGGGAAAGAGAAATCAAGGAGTGTCTAATTATCGAAAGTGGTCGGGTGGGCTTCATAACAGGGTTACAAGGGACAACCATTGGAGGTGAGGGTGCGAGGGTCAAATTGCATGTATCAGAGAGGCCATGATAGGACAGTCCAGAGGTCTATTTGAAAATCGCGGAAGTCTGGGTAATGTTTGCAAGACACAGAACAATGGAGGTGAAAACGTGAGCCGCCAATCTTGGAACCCACAATTGAAAAAGTGGCTCAAGTATGGAATAGAGAAACGATTGCGTGGATTCGTTTTCACCAATATATTGAAACTTGTAATATATATCCCATTGAACCTTGGTCTGGTACAATAAACAGTTACTAAGAAGTGGAGAATTCGTGAACCCACCAACCTGAGGTACCGCGAAAGAGATTCCATGAAATCAGAATATATGGAAAGCCGCCGGACAGGCTTCAGAATCAAGGTGACAATGGTTCTCTAGGAGACGTGACTTCTCGAAGGTCAAATTGTATATCGTGGAACTCCGTGAATGAAAAATGTGTACCATGGAAGAGGGGATTATATGGGAGTCTGGCGGTCAATTTGTATGTCAGACCCTTTTGCTCATTAATGACATGTTTAAGGTTCATGCACGACAAAGTGTAGCATTAAAGCTTGTGAATTGCATTCTTAGAGAGCAGGAAGGTGGCGGTGATGGGGAACAACAAGTAAGGAATGGCTAATTATTGAAAGTAGTTGATGATGTTTCGTAATAGGGCAACAAGATACAACCAACATAAGTGGGGGGTCAAGGGTCAAATTGTATTTCTCGGGAGTGTTGACCGCGGAACATGTAACATGGAAGAGGGCATGGTGATGCATTCTTGTGCACAAATTGTATATCGCGGAATTGCGGGTATTGTTTGCTAGTCGTGGAACATTGGAAACAAAATCCTGAGCCCGCCATTCCGACAAACCGCAATGGAAAAAATGTCTAAGTATGAAATAGGGAAAGGGAAGGGCAGACTTGATACACAACACATGTACAATGCAATGGAGATACAACCGACCTAGGGCTAAGTATTCAAACGAACGGTGGACGGCTGGGTTCGTGATGGGGCATTCATGTAACATGGAAGAGGGCATGGTGATGCATTCTAGTGCAAAAATTGTATATCGCATAATTGTGGGTACTGTTTGCTAGTCGTGGAACATTGGAAACACAATACTAAGCCCGCCAGTCCGGTAACCCACAATGGAAAAAATGTCTAAGTATGAAACAGGGAAAGGGAAAGGCAGACTCAATACACAACACATGTACACTGCAATGGAGATACAACCAACTTGGGGCTAAGTATTGAAATAAACGGCAGACGATTGGGTTTGTGACAGGGCATTCTAGCGGACAAATTGTATATAGCGGAACTTCAAGCATTGTTTGCAAGTCACAGGAATTTAGAAACACAATTTTGAGGCGGTCAATCCAGGAAACAAAAATCGAAAAAGTGTCCAAGTATTGAATAGGGAAACATTGGGCCGAACTTGTTTTTGCTAAGGGTCAAATTGTATTTCTCGGGAGTGTTGACCGCAAAACATGTAACATGAAGAGGGCATGATGAAGCATTCATGCAGACAAATTGTGTATCACAGAATTGCGGGTACTGTTTTCTAGTCGTGGAACATTGGAAACACAATGTTGAGCCTGCCAGTCTGACAACCCACAATCGAAAACATGTCTAAGTATAAAAGGGAAAGGGTAGGGAAGACTCGATACACAACACATGTACAATGCCATGGAGATACATCCAACCTGGGGCTAAGTATTGAAACGAACGGCGGACGACTGGGCTCGTGACGGGGCATTCCAACAGACAAATTGTATATCACGAAACTCCGGTCACTGTTTGCAAGTCGCGGGAGATTCAAAGCACAATTTTGAGGCCGTAATCCGGGAACCTGCAATCAAATTGTTTTCCAAGTATTGAATAGGGAAACGTTGGGTCGGACTTGTTTTTGCTAATATATTGAAATTTGTAATGGAATATCTTCTTTGCATGTTTCTAGACAGGTTCTGTAGGGATGGTTAGACCTCGAGAATTTTTCATATTAATGACGATCTTTACTGTTGTTGCATGATAGAGTTTTCGTATTAAACCTTTGGTGTTGCATACTTGGAAAGACGTACGAGGATGGACGGAACAGGAAACATAGTCTAGGAATTGGAGATTTTGTGAACCCACCAACATGAGGATCCAAAATATGGTGACAAGGTCTCCCCAGAAGACGTGAGGCCCCGACGGTCAATTTTTTTCACTCACAACATTTGAATGCATAATTTGTAACACAAAAAAGGGGGTGATGTCAGAGTTCGACAGTCAATTTGTATATGGCGGATGTCCGGGTGCCAATTTTTTCGTACCAGTGTGTTCAGTTGTCACTAGTAAGACCATAATTAATGTATATTAGGAAGAACGCGAAGTGAGTGAGGATGGAAGGCAACGACAGATACTTTGAAACATTTGTGAGGCTTGGTAGAGTGAAGATTGTGAGTTGGAGGAGTCCACAGTGGAATCGTAGATCACGAAAGTTTTGAGTGCAATATGTATATCACGAAACAAGAAGTAGCAGAGTTCGAAAGCGCCAACCCGACAACCGCAGCCATAAAATTGGCTATGTATGGAAATGAATAGCGGCCCAACAATCAATTTGTATATGGCGGGCGTCCGAGTGCCAATTTTTTGGTACCAGTGTGTTCAGTTGTCACTAGAAAGACCATAATTAATGTATAAGGAAGGATGCGAAGTCAGTGGAGATGGAAGGCAACGACAAATATTTTGAAACATTTGTGATGCTTGGAAGAGTGAATATCATGAGTTCGAGGAGTCTGCGGTGAAATTGTAGATCATGGAAGTTTTGAGTGCAATATGTATATCATGGAACAAGAAGCAGCAGAGTTCGAAAGCACCAACCCGACAATCGCGACCATAAAATTGGCTAAGTATGGAAAGGAACAACGGTCGATCGGATTCGTCAAGTGAATATATTGATGGATATGAAGATATGTCATCCCACCAATGTTGGAACCCATGATCATAGAAAGGCGATTAAGTATATAACCAGATAGCGATAATAGAGGGGAAGAAGATAAGGGAAAAAGGGCTAAGTATCTCACATTATAACATCTATTGTTCATTTATTAATGCCAATGTTTTCGAACCCCTGGTGAGTTATTACTAGTAAAAGCATAAATTTGAAATCACAGTTCTTTCGGTGCAAGATGTATATGAGGAAACAGGGGACAAAAGTGATGGATATCGCAAACCCGGGACCCGGTGGTGAGATAATTGGCTAAGTAATGAAAGGGACTGAGGTTGATCGGGATCATGGTGTGTAGATATAGATAAAGATAAGCATCTGCCAATCTGCGAATCCTGGAACGGTTTGAAAATTACATTCGAATCCATAAGCAATAGAAAGAAAAAAAAAGTAGCGAACAACTAGGCTCGTGATGGGGCATTCCAGTGGAAAAATTGTATATTGCAGAACTCCGAGCACTGTTTTCAAGTCGTGGAAGATTCGAAACACAATTCTGAGGCCGTCAATCTTGTAACCGACAATCGAAAAAGCGTCCAAGTATGGAATAGGGAAACAATGACCCAGACTTATTTTCAGTAATATATTGAAATTTGTAATAGCTCTACCATTACCTGGGAAGATCTTTGCATGTTCCTGGACAAGTTTTGTAGTGATGGTTAGTCCTCGAGACTTTTGATTATTAATGAAGATCTTTACGGTTGTTGCATGATGGGATTTTTGTAATAAACATCTGTTGTTGCATATTTGGAAAGAAGTACGACGATGGGTGGAGCACGAGACAGTGACCAGTAATTGAAGATTTCGTGAACCTGCCAACGCGTTTGTATATGGAAGAGGTGCAAGTGATAATTGTTTCATACCACTATGTTCAATTGTCACCAGTAAGACCATAATTAATGTATATTAGGAAGGAAGTGAAGTAATTTGACACATCTTGCAAGTTCGAGGAGTCCGCAGTGGAATTGTAGATCACCGAACTTTTGAGTGCAAGGTGTATATCACAGAAAAAGAAGTAGCAGAGTTTGAAAGCGCCAACTCGACAACTGCGGCCATAAAATTGGACTAGTATGGAAAGGAACAACGATCGGTTAGATTCTTCATGTGAGGATATAGATGGAGATGAAGATATGTCAGCCCGACAAACCCTGGAGGTCGCGATCTTAGAAATGCGACAAAGTATATAAAAAAATGATAATAGACGAGAAGAAGAAAAGGGGAAAAGGGCTAAGTATCTCACAGAAGAAAATCCATTGTTCGTTTATTAATGCCAATCTTTTCGAACGCTTGCTGAGTTCTCACTAGTAAAAGAATAAATTGTACATCATGGAATTTCTTTGGCTGCAAGATGTAAATGACGGAACAAGGGACATAAGTGTTGGATACCGCAAACTCGAGACCCGGTGGTCAGATAATTGGCTAAGTACTGGCCAAGAGATTTTTTATATTTATTCCAATAGTGTTCATATTAATATATATTAGTAGATTATTTGTGGTTCAAATGTAAATCATCTTCCAATTTGTAGGATGCTATTTGTTTTGAAAATTTCGTTGAAACCAATAAGCAATAGAAAGACAAAATAAATAAATAAATAAATAAATA
>ML815199.1:57276-80646 GCA_009831015.1 Picea engelmannii | reverse complement strand
AGTAAAGGATTCCGAGTCAAAGTTATTCTTACTAGTAAAAATTATTCTTAGTCTAAATAACTAGACTATGTGATAGTTTCCTTGCGTTGCATATCTTGTTTTGAAACAAGACATCTTGCAACCCATTGTCCCAAAGGGCCCAAGAAGAACGGAAAGCCTCGAAAATCCACTTGGTGGGTGTGATCAAATGACGACCATCAAGTTATCTCGAAGCCCCCTCAAGCCAGCGAAAAGATGTCTCAGTCAGATCTTCCTCCTCATCCAACTTCGTTATCATTAGTCACAAGTCCAGAATCCAATCAGAAGTCGGAGAAAGAGGCGTCTTCCCCTTAGGTTTCAGATGAGGGACCTCGAGTCCTGTCTTCTCCTCAACCATCAGCTTGTTGGGCAAATCAGACTGATGATGTTGGGGTATTGGATGGAGAAAAAATAGAAGCTCCGGATCAAGACAATCCAAGAAATACACACATAAAAAATACCTCAACATATGCAAATGAAGGTTGGACAATAGTAAGAAAGAAGAAGACATCGTATGCCCACATCTCAACCAACGGTAACATGAAGTCACGCCCGTCAGTTAGCCAAATCAACAAGCTCCTCCCTGTCAGGTTAATTTAGATGGAGTGTGTCTTCTTTTCTGAGTATATTCAGTAAGGTTGTTTTATGCGAAGTTTTCGTTTGACTATTTGAAACAGTCATTATTAGCTTGTAATAGTGGTTTAATTGAGGCCCTCTATTGGCCTAAATTTTGAAAGGCATTGTAACTCGTAAGCGGTTTTTTATGACGCATTTTTGATAATACAAATTTTGCAGTTAGACTAAAGAGGTATACATACCCTACCCCCCTCTAGATTTGAACTTGTGACCTCTTATGAGGAAACACATGTTCTTAACCATTACACTCATTTAAGCTGTACAAAAATCTAATATTTGTTTTTAGTTGATTGTTATATTTTCTTTGAAATTTAGTAACGTAGATCATCTCAAACTTGAATTTATCAAACATTGATTTTTTTTTATAATTTCTAATTCAACCCTTCTAGATGCTTAATTCTTTTGAGTTTAAAATATTTTCTTATAATTGAGCAGATTTTATTTTTGTTATTAATATTTTTATAATTGAATAGACTTTAATTTTTCTCAATATTTAATTTAATGTTATCTAATCAATGTGACAACGTCTCTACCGTATTGGATTATAAAACATGCAACAAACTTTGTTTTTTCTTTTAAATCTATAATATTAAAATCAATTTATTTTAATATATTTAAATTCATTAACCTTAAAATACATTTCTCAACTAAGTCACCATACAGTTCCATTGGAGTGGGTTTCTAAGTGGTCAAAGGCACCTAAAATAGGGAAATAATAATATCTTAATGTGGGAGGTTACCTTGAGTAGAAATTATTGATTTTGATTTGTAAATTCAATACTTCCAAATTGAACTTCTCTCGTCACTCTTTTTATAATGTGGGAGGTTACCTTGAGTAGAAATTATTGATTTTGATTTGTAAATTCAATACTTCCAAATTGAACTTCTCTCGTCACTCTTTTTATATGGCTTATTGGCAATTAATATTCTAGTTTTGCAAGATAACATCAAAGGATTTTTAAATTCTTATTGAAGTTCAAAATATATTTTGGAATCCTTTGAAATTTTCCAATGTCAAGAATAATTAAAGGCATAGTACCTCATTCATGCTTTGCCTAAAATAATATTGTTTTATCGTACAAAGCCATGTCATCTACATGGCACATCTCCATACATATTATGTGGACTCAATTTAATGAATTTAACTTTATAAATTCGAGAATCTCGAATTCTTTTTCAATTTTATATAAGATGTTTTTTTTTAAGATAGAGAAATTCCTCTCCCTTTCGTCATCGAGCCTGCTTGCGCGTCCTCTTTTGTTGCTAAGTGAGATTGTGATAATTTGTGTGCTCGAATTGGGGTGGGTGGATGAAAGGATATAAAGTGATCATCTTTGGTTGTTAAATTTAAAAAAGTGTTAGTTAATATATATATATATAAATAAGTGTTGCATGGCAGCGTAGTCTTTGTCGGGTTGGAATAAGAATAAATGTTTTGTTACGACGGGATCGAGTATAGACACGTGGGAAGTAGGTTGAAATACATGTGGTATCCGTGCAGAGGATTACTTTGTGGCAGTGTGTCACTAGCCAGTGACTAGACATTTGGCTTGTAGATGACCCCCTAAGGTTAATATGCGAACAAGGTAGTTTTTTCCTGGGGTGTTTATAGTTCAAACATGGGATTTAGAAAATTTCTGTCTAAATGACTTGCAAGAAAGGTTCATAGAGAAAGGGACCAGGAAGCACAAACATTAAACATTCAAATATAGTAAACACAATTTCCTGACATCCAACATAGTTGAATGCAAATTCGAATTTGTTTTCTTCGAAATTTATCAAATATTAATAACACACACAATAACATTCTAAAATAATAAATACTGTTTCCTGACATCCAACATAGTTGAAGGAAAAAAAAAAATTAGCATTTTCAAATTAGTTTTCTTTGAAATCTATAAAAAATTAATAATGTTTGTTACATATTTATGGAATCTGTTCCATATTTCTGGAAATTTAAATGCGTTTGTCATATAGACTGGGATTGGGGCTCTCGCAGACCATAAAAAAAATAATTACAAGAAATAGGATTGTAGAAAGAAGAAGTACGAAGTGCGCGATGGTAGAGAGGAAGACCTGAAAAGAAAAAATTAAAAGTTATTAGTCTTTGGTTAGAGATTTCTACTTAAACAATTATAATAACTGGATCGATAAAGAAAACAAGATGACATTAGTATAGACTTACTATGAAGTGGATGTGTTTTTGTTGGTGTCGTCGACGGTTGCTGGAATCATGCCAACTGGTTGTTTCCCTTTGTCGATGAGGTTGTCCATTCTCTGTTGGAACCATTCTTTAATGTAGCTTCTCATGGGGGCCACGTTGATTTCATCCTGGATTTCTATTTCGAGAAGCTCGTTTTCTAATTTCCTTAGATCCATAGAAATAATATGCATAGCCTGTTCAATTTCTTCATTGTGTGTCGAATAGTACAGTAGCCAGTTCTCGGCCTCATCTACACGATATTCAATTATGCTGTAAAAATTTTCAAAAGAGAACCCCTTTAAAATATCAAGTTGTTCATCGAAGGCTTCTTTGGTCATTGACAAGGATTTGAGGATTAAGTTTGGGTCTTGAACCTCGTTGGTACTTCCGACTAAGTCTATTTGGGCTAGGTTACTGAATAATTCTTCTTTTTCTGATATGGCTTGTTCACATGATTCGACAATGAGCTGCAAGTTCTTAATTTTCTTTTGCCAGCATCCTTTTATTTTTTTGGTGCGCTTTGGGAAGGGGAGACCCTCTTGTCTTCTTTTCAGATCCGAGTTGTTGATGGCATGGTTGGAAAAAGGGGTCAGTATCTAGTCATAGAAACGTTGATCATCTTTTAAATTCGTTTGCAAATGTTGGTGCACATCATCTTCCCTCTTTTGAAAGGAAGCTATATTTTATGATGTTTCCCAGGCTTCAGTAACTAGCTGCATTATTTTCTTGATTTTATTCTCTACAATGGTTCTACACGATGCGAGGAAGCTGGAGGATCCTTTTAACTTGGCAGCAGGGGTAGCAGACACGGTTTTTTCTAAAGGACTAGCAAACTTGGGGGCAACAATGAAATCTTCCTCCAATTCCTTGACGCGGTTGTTCAGTCTGGCATTCTCCGCTTCAATTTCTCCAATGGGATCATGAAGAGAATCATCGATTACACGGTGAAATAAGGAGATTTGGGACAGCCTCATTTTCCTAAAATTAATCTCTATACGAGATTTGAGTTTCTTATTTGTTACATCTCTCTTTTCAATGACGATATTTTTAGATTGGTTGTAAAAAATAACGCTCTGGAATAAGAAGGATTCATCTTAGTCAAAAATGTCAGTCTCAACTATTTCCATTGCGGAACTATGGTGCACGACATCTGCGGATAAGCCAATTTTGTGTATGTGATCAATTTCAACTTCAACTTGCATCTGCTCACTCTCAATTTCGGGTTCATCCCCCTACCCTACAATGTTTTTTATTTTCCTTGTCAGGGGAACTTTGTGAGAACTATCAATTTTTGTACGAGGAGGGTTCTTATCTCCTCCTCCGTTTGAATATTTCTGGGTTTCTTTCTTACTGGGGTGGGCCCTTGAATCGATGCTCTGTGATTTTGTGCTCTTGGGAGTGCTGGCGGGGGAATGGACACTCTTCTCACCGGATACTTTTCCCTGTTGTCTATACAACTCAGTCACACTTTGCAACGTCTTTACGTCGCAATCGTCAGAAGCAGGAGTGTTGTCGTCACTGTCTATGTCTTCGGCCAGGCATCTATTGATAAAAGAACTGCTAAAGCCAACTAATAGTAAATTTTCTCGAAAAATATCATTAGGGTCGAACCCTTTTATCCTTTCAATATATGTCAGGTTCAAATTCTTGAAATGTCCTGTGAATTCGTCAATGTTGTTGATGTTTCTGCACATGAAGTCCCCAAATTTCTAGGGAAGAGGAATGAACTGCTTTTTTTTCTTGTCATGGAAAAACTGCAACCGCTGTTTGTATTGACTTGCTATTTCTGTAATGAACATCTTGTCCATGATGAGGCATGGCAGGAAAGCAGGATTTTCCTTCGAGCCAAAGACCATTAGCACACTGTGATTATCCTTTTGTTCAAGTGTGCCCTTCTTGTTCAAAAACCTAGTTGCCTGGCCAGACATATGGGGAGCATCCTTTCCTAACAATAAATCTTTGAAAAGTGAGACAAAGCCATTAAAAACCTCATATAAACAATGGGAGGCCTTGTGCCTCAGGAGGGCCTGGTACCAGAATGTTACTGGGTCGAATTCACAGTTTATTTTCTTGGAATGAAACAGTTTTGGAAACGGGTAGCAATGCACTATTGCGAAAATCAAGTAGGAAGACATATAAAATTTATTTGATTCATTGAATCGTGATAGTTGGGAACAACTTTGAATGGAAATTAGCTTGCCCCAATAAAAAATGAATTGTTCGTTGACTATGAAGAACAAAATATAAATAACCATATGAGAAACACTTGCCAAGGATTCATGTCTCGTTATTCTTGTAAACAACCAAACAATTTCTTGGAATGGAATTCTAAAGGAACTTACCTGCAACTTTGTGATATCTTCAGAAACTGTTGTCGGGTCTTCCAGGAACTGGGGTAAGATGTCCAACCCATTATCATTTTTTTCTAGGAATTGCTTGCAGTCTTCTCCTCTGAAGGTCAATGTTGGCTACAACAATCTTAACATCTTGTGGAAGACCTGAGGTGACAAAGAAACATGAGAATGGTCGCTAAGTGGAATGATTCTTTGGCTTGAAATATATTTTTCGACGCACCAAGAGACTAGCTCCTTACAGTCAAAAACCTCAGGGACAAAGCTTGCACGAGCAATTCCAGAGGTCCAAATCACTTCGTTCTGGGTGGAACAGGATGAATAGTAAGAATATGCCCTGGACCACTGGAAGTTCTGGTCTTGACGTCCGAAGATATTGACTGTATCTCCACAAAATTGTTGTCGACATGCTGCCATAAGTTTACAAGAACATTTGTTTGCTCCAGACAATGTTTGAAATGAAGAGTTGGAAGGGATAATATAACGCTGTGCAAATCTTGGTCCAATGCATGTGAATGGGAGATTTCCTCGAGAGTTTCGCTCATTAATGACAATTTCGACGACTGTTGCATGATGCGTTGTTAGCATTAAAGACTAGTAATTGCATACATAGAAGTGTGAACATGGCGGATATGACAATTAGCAATTAAGCATTGGAGATTTCCTGAACGGTCTAACCTGATGACCCATGTTTGAGATGAACAATCAAAAGGGACAATATAACTCTATGCAGATATTGGTTTAATGCGTATTAATGGGAGATCTCCTCGAGCGTTTCTCTCATTAATAAAAATGTTGATGGTTCCTGTATGTTGAGTTGTTGGCATGAAAGGTTACTAATTTCATATTAAGAAATAAGTACGAAGGTCGCGGGGATGGGAAAGAGAAATCAAGGAGTGTCTAATTATCGAAAGTGGTCGGGTGGGCTTCATAACAGGGTTACAAGGGACAACCATTGGAGGTGAGGGTGCGAGGGTCAAATTGCATGTATCAGAGAGGCCATGATAGGACAGTCCAGAGGTCTATTTGAAAATCGCGGAAGTCTGGGTAATGTTTGCAAGACACAGAACAATGGAGGTGAAAACGTGAGCCGCCAATCTTGGAACCCACAATTGAAAAAGTGGCTCAAGTATGGAATAGAGAAACGATTGCGTGGATTCGTTTTCACCAATATATTGAAACTTGTAATATATATCCCATTGAACCTTGGTCTGGTACAATAAACAGTTACTAAGAAGTGGAGAATTCGTGAACCCACCAACCTGAGGTACCGCGAAAGAGATTCCATGAAATCAGAATATATGGAAAGCCGCCGGACAGGCTTCAGAATCAAGGTGACAATGGTTCTCTAGGAGACGTGACTTCTCGAAGGTCAAATTGTATATCGTGGAACTCCGTGAATGAAAAATGTGTACCATGGAAGAGGGGATTATATGGGAGTCTGGCGGTCAATTTGTATGTCAGACCCTTTTGCTCATTAATGACATGTTTAAGGTTCATGCACGACAAAGTGTAGCATTAAAGCTTGTGAATTGCATTCTTAGAGAGCAGGAAGGTGGCGGTGATGGGGAACAACAAGTAAGGAATGGCTAATTATTGAAAGTAGTTGATGATGTTTCGTAATAGGGCAACAAGATACAACCAACATAAGTGGGGGGTCAAGGGTCAAATTGTATTTCTCGGGAGTGTTGACCGCGGAACATGTAACATGGAAGAGGGCATGGTGATGCATTCTTGTGCACAAATTGTATATCGCGGAATTGCGGGTATTGTTTGCTAGTCGTGGAACATTGGAAACAAAATCCTGAGCCCGCCATTCCGACAAACCGCAATGGAAAAAATGTCTAAGTATGAAATAGGGAAAGGGAAGGGCAGACTTGATACACAACACATGTACAATGCAATGGAGATACAACCGACCTAGGGCTAAGTATTCAAACGAACGGTGGACGGCTGGGTTCGTGATGGGGCATTCATGTAACATGGAAGAGGGCATGGTGATGCATTCTAGTGCAAAAATTGTATATCGCATAATTGTGGGTACTGTTTGCTAGTCGTGGAACATTGGAAACACAATACTAAGCCCGCCAGTCCGGTAACCCACAATGGAAAAAATGTCTAAGTATGAAACAGGGAAAGGGAAAGGCAGACTCAATACACAACACATGTACACTGCAATGGAGATACAACCAACTTGGGGCTAAGTATTGAAATAAACGGCAGACGATTGGGTTTGTGACAGGGCATTCTAGCGGACAAATTGTATATAGCGGAACTTCAAGCATTGTTTGCAAGTCACAGGAATTTAGAAACACAATTTTGAGGCGGTCAATCCAGGAAACAAAAATCGAAAAAGTGTCCAAGTATTGAATAGGGAAACATTGGGCCGAACTTGTTTTTGCTAAGGGTCAAATTGTATTTCTCGGGAGTGTTGACCGCAAAACATGTAACATGAAGAGGGCATGATGAAGCATTCATGCAGACAAATTGTGTATCACAGAATTGCGGGTACTGTTTTCTAGTCGTGGAACATTGGAAACACAATGTTGAGCCTGCCAGTCTGACAACCCACAATCGAAAACATGTCTAAGTATAAAAGGGAAAGGGTAGGGAAGACTCGATACACAACACATGTACAATGCCATGGAGATACATCCAACCTGGGGCTAAGTATTGAAACGAACGGCGGACGACTGGGCTCGTGACGGGGCATTCCAACAGACAAATTGTATATCACGAAACTCCGGTCACTGTTTGCAAGTCGCGGGAGATTCAAAGCACAATTTTGAGGCCGTAATCCGGGAACCTGCAATCAAATTGTTTTCCAAGTATTGAATAGGGAAACGTTGGGTCGGACTTGTTTTTGCTAATATATTGAAATTTGTAATGGAATATCTTCTTTGCATGTTTCTAGACAGGTTCTGTAGGGATGGTTAGACCTCGAGAATTTTTCATATTAATGACGATCTTTACTGTTGTTGCATGATAGAGTTTTCGTATTAAACCTTTGGTGTTGCATACTTGGAAAGACGTACGAGGATGGACGGAACAGGAAACATAGTCTAGGAATTGGAGATTTTGTGAACCCACCAACATGAGGATCCAAAATATGGTGACAAGGTCTCCCCAGAAGACGTGAGGCCCCGACGGTCAATTTTTTTCACTCACAACATTTGAATGCATAATTTGTAACACAAAAAAGGGGGTGATGTCAGAGTTCGACAGTCAATTTGTATATGGCGGATGTCCGGGTGCCAATTTTTTCGTACCAGTGTGTTCAGTTGTCACTAGTAAGACCATAATTAATGTATATTAGGAAGAACGCGAAGTGAGTGAGGATGGAAGGCAACGACAGATACTTTGAAACATTTGTGAGGCTTGGTAGAGTGAAGATTGTGAGTTGGAGGAGTCCACAGTGGAATCGTAGATCACGAAAGTTTTGAGTGCAATATGTATATCACGAAACAAGAAGTAGCAGAGTTCGAAAGCGCCAACCCGACAACCGCAGCCATAAAATTGGCTATGTATGGAAATGAATAGCGGCCCAACAATCAATTTGTATATGGCGGGCGTCCGAGTGCCAATTTTTTGGTACCAGTGTGTTCAGTTGTCACTAGAAAGACCATAATTAATGTATAAGGAAGGATGCGAAGTCAGTGGAGATGGAAGGCAACGACAAATATTTTGAAACATTTGTGATGCTTGGAAGAGTGAATATCATGAGTTCGAGGAGTCTGCGGTGAAATTGTAGATCATGGAAGTTTTGAGTGCAATATGTATATCATGGAACAAGAAGCAGCAGAGTTCGAAAGCACCAACCCGACAATCGCGACCATAAAATTGGCTAAGTATGGAAAGGAACAACGGTCGATCGGATTCGTCAAGTGAATATATTGATGGATATGAAGATATGTCATCCCACCAATGTTGGAACCCATGATCATAGAAAGGCGATTAAGTATATAACCAGATAGCGATAATAGAGGGGAAGAAGAAAAGGGAAAAAGGGCTAAGTATCTCACAGTATAACATCTATTGTTCCTTTATTAATGCCAATGTTTTCGAACCCCTGGTGAGTTATTACTAGTAAAAGCATAAATTTCAAATCAGAGTTATTTCGGTGCAAGATGTATATGAGGAAACAGGGGACAAAAGTGATGGATATCGCAAACCTGGGACCCGGTGGTGAGATAATTGGCTAAGTAATGAAAGGGACTGAGGTTGATCAGGATCATGGTGTGTAGATATAGATAAAGATAAGCATCTGCCAATCTGTGAATCCTGGAACGGTTTGAAAATTACATTCGAATCCATAAGCAATAGAAAGAAAAAAAGCAGCGAACAACTAGGCTCGTGACGGGGCATTCCAGTGGAAAAATTGTATATCGCAGAACTCCGAGCACTGTTTTCAAGTCGTGGAAGATTCGAAACACAATTCTGAGGCCGTCAATCCTGGAACCCACAATCGAAAAAGTGTCCAAGTATGGAATAGGGAAACACTGACCTAGACTTATTTTCAGTAATATATTGAAATTTGTAATAGCTCTACCATTACCTGGGAAGATCTTTGCATGTTCCTGGACAAGTTTTGTAGTGATGGTTAGTCCTCGATACTTTTGATTATTAATGAAGATCTTTACGGTTGTTGCATGATGGAATTTTAGTAATAAACATTTGTTGTTGCATATTTGGAAAGAAGTACGACGATGGGCGGAGCACGAGACAGTGACCAGTAATTGAAGATTTCGTGAACCTGCCAACGCGTTTGTATATGGCAGAGGTGCAAGTGATAATTGTTTCATACCACTATGTTCAGTTGTCACCAGTAAGACCATAATTAATGTATATTAGGAAGGAAGTGAAGTAATTTGACACATCTTGCAAGTTCGAGGAGTCCACAGTGGAATTGTAGATCACCGAACTTTTGAGTGCAAGGTGTATATCACAGAAAAAGAAGTAGCAGAGTTTGAAAGCGCCAACTCGACAACTGCGGCCATAAAATTGGACAAGTATGGAAAGGAACAACGGTCGGTTAGATTCTTCATGTGAGGATATAGATGGAGATGAAGATATGTCAGCCTGACAAACCCTGGAGGTCGCGATCCTAGAAATGCGACAAAGTATATAAAAAAATGATAATAGACGAGAAGAAGAAAAGGGGAAAAGGGCTAAGTATATCACAGAAGAAAATCCATTGTTCGTTTATTAATGCCAATCTTTTCGAACGCCTGCTGAGTTCTCACTAGTAAAAGAATAAATTGTACATCATGGAATTTCTTTGGCTGCAAGATATAAATGACGGAACAAGGGATATAAGTGTTGGATACCGCAAACTCGAGACCCGGTGGTCGGATAATTGGCTAAGTACTGGCCAAGAGATTTTTTATATTTATTCCAATAGTGTTCATATTAATATATATTAGTAGATTATTTGTGGTTCAAATGTAAATCATCTTCCAATTTGTAGGATGCTATTTGTTTTGAAATTTTCGTTGAAACCAATAAGCAATAGAAAGAATATATATATATATATATATATATATATATATATATATGCCGCAACAATTTTGTATATGCACAGATATTATCAAATAGAAGAAGCTGTAATATATGGAAATCATTGAACATGAACATGACACCAACACTTGAGTTGCCTTGTAATAGTTATTAATTCATTCTATTTACGGGACCCCGAAGAATGAAAGAAGAACGGGTCCTTCCATTTCTTTCTTTAAGTATAGGGCAGGTGCCACATAAGTATGGCCCATGACAAATTATCCTTCCATGTAAAATGTAAGGAATGAACATAGTAGCATTTATTTATATCAAAGTGATGGGTAGCAGAAACAAAAACTTGTTGTCCATGTTTAACAACAGACACAAAAAAAAGGTACAAAATCAAATAAAAAGCGATACTAGAGATTGGAAAACACCATAAAAAACCCCGCAAATATTGTATATTAAAATAAGCTGGGTTACAAAATACAACTGAGATTATTTGTTGCAATGACTACGATTTGTCTTGCCACCGACCAAAAAAAAAAACTATGTACAATAATGGAGCTTGTGGACAGTCTTTTATAGATTTCAACTTGACGATGAAATGTTTGATTCATAAAAAACAAGGATTGAATATCAATTTCGGTCCATGGACTTCATTGTTGTTTCCAACTAGATCTATCCCAACATTTTTAATAACTTGTCTCTTGTAGATATGGCCTGCCTACATTGGCTGGTTATTGAACATTCCATACTTTGCTAAGTGTTAATTTTCCTTTGTCGTCGAAATCTTGGGGTTTAAGGTGCTTTGTAATGTTCCTGATCATTGACATCAGAGACAACTTAGAAATGTGATTCAGGGCCAATACAAAGACGAGGGAGTGGTTTTATATGTTGTCAGCTTTGGCGGCAAAAAAAGTCGAGACAAAAAATAAATTCAGGTATGTTTTTTACTACTATTCTCCCTGCATTCGATCATCTATTTGGTTGAAAATCCTACCTGAAGATTTCTATGTTGAAATTCTTGTATTTATTACTATAAATTGGAAGGGACATCCAAGGCAGCTACAAAATGTATCTTTGTTGAAGTACATAGCTTCTTCCAGCAGCACAAATCTGGCAAGTGTATCAAATGTTGCAGATCACATCATAATATATCTCTCGTCATAGGGGTGGCATACATGGCGGTCCACAAAACATCTTCTGGAATGTTCGGAAGTGACGCCAAATATTACTCCATGCTTGAATACACCTAGAAGGAAAGTATAAAATTGGATACCCACGAACGCGAAAAACTGTATGTGTGTCTGAATCAACATTCTAAAATCACAGAACATTTTATGCCAAAGCTGTAACAGAATTGACAGACAGACAACTTCTATGTTAAAGAGTGTTAAGCAACTTCTATATGTAGTAACAAACTCGACATACAATCCACTTTCGATCACTACTGATACTAATGTCAAGTGTAAGAAGTCATGATCCCAGGTTCCAGGTAGTTTGAGCTACAGGCATCCACATTGGTGGTGACCCCATGCTCCAGATAGCTTCGGCTTTGGAATTTAGCATTGGCGCTCGCAATGGGAACAATGATATTGACTGAAGTGCGATGGTTCAGTGAGGGTTGTCATTGTCAACACACTTAAACTACAAGATTTTCAAACCTGCAAAGAACATTGACTTTAGTGTTGCTTGCCCACGACAACTAAAATGTTGCTTAGAGTCCATAAATATTTCGGCGTTGGGTGTTCTATACGATAATGACCTTGTCATTACAAAAGAAATTCATTTTCCTTATCCAAAGCAAGGGAATCAGCAGGAAGATTGACATTAGGTGTAAACAGCTCTGGAATACACCAGTACATTAAGGTCTTGTCCAAAGAAAGAAATAAAATCATTACATGAAGGTGGTAGTAAAAGGTGATTTTCAGAAACCAAAGCATTACCTGAACACATGAAACTTCTTGCAGAAGGTGGTAGTATAAAGTAATCCTTAGAATGTTTTGCAAAATCCATAATCCAGAACTCCTTCCCATTAACTTTTTCTGTGAAGTCTATTTCCACACCCAAAAGTATCTCAACAAACTTTGAAATAGAAACTTTTGTAATTTTAGGATGTCGTTTTAACCACCCATACATTTTCCCATACTCACGACGATCCAATTGTATAATTTCCTTCTGAGTATATTCACGAATGAATTAATAGTTGGCGTCATTTCCGAATATTACAAACCATTTTGCAAGCAACGACAAGCGCGACTCCTCTGACGGAAGACAAATTATTGTGTGCTTTGTAGAATTTGACACACTTGCCAAATATGTTTTGTTGGAAGAAACTATATACTTTAACGAAGGAACATTTTGCAGGCGACCTAAAAATCCCGTCCAACTCCCAACAAGAAAACAAATAAGATTAACAAACAAATCTTTAGTCAGGCTTTTCAACCAACCAAATCATCGAACACAGGGAGAACACTATTCAGAAGATACTTGTTTTTTTTTCCCTGTCTGAGTTTTTGTTTGCTAACAGAGATTTTTTTTCGCTTAAAACTGATTTCACATAAAACCATTCTCTCGTCTTTCAATTGGGCTTCAATGGCATCTCTAAGTTGTATTTCCTGTCCATGACCAGGAACATTACAACAAAGGCACCTTAAAGCCCAACTCTCTGATGATATAGAGAAATGGGAATAAGTATTTAAAATCAACCCTGGAGGATGACAGTATAATCTTCCATAGATTTTGGTTTAATTCGTCTTAATGGAATATGCCCTCGATCTTTTTTCTTATTAATGTCAATCTTTTCGAATATTGGCCCTGAATAATCACTAATAGCACGTATTAAAATTCCCATATCCAAGCAGATTCTCAAATATGACAACCTGTAACATATGCACAACATTAAAGGGTGACATGACATCAATACCTTTGTGAATGCCACATGTGTGGATGGTAGCATGGTATTAAAAGGTTTCATTGTTACTATGATGACGCCTTTAAAAAGCTAAAATAGCCAACATTGTTTGAAAATTCAAAATGCACACAAAATAAATTATAGGATCCCGTAATATTCACATGTTTATGCATTTTAATGGGAGATGTCCTTGAGCTTTCCGCTTATTAAAGCCAATCTTTTTGAACCTGTCTGGTCAGTTGTTACTTTTAAAAACATAATTAATGTGCATTGGGAAGGATAGAAGGTGGCGGGGATAAAGAGGATAGGAAAAATTCTTTTAAACTTTTCTGAACCTGGGAACGCATGAACCCACGAAAATTTGAAGACTTGATTAAGTATGGAAAGGCAGGTCGGATAGACAGAGTCATTGTAGGTAGAGTCAAGGTTGTGAGTTTGAGGAGTCTAGGGTCGAATTGTTTAACACAAACGTTTTGGGTGCAAGATGTATACCTCGATCACGGGTCACCAGAGTTCGATAACACCTATCTGCGAACCGCATTCATAAAATTGGCTAAGTATGCAAATGAATGGTGGTTGGCCAGACTCACGATGTGAAGATATAAATGGAGATGATGATTTTCTAGTTCACCATATCAGGAACCCGTGATCACAGAAACGTGACAAAGTATAGAACTAGAAACGCATAACAAAGGGTAAGAACAAAAGGGAAAAATGAGCAAGTTTAGAAGAAATTGGATAATATGCAAACGAATGATGGTTTTCTGTACTCGTGATGTGAAGATATAGATGAAGATGACGATTTTCAACTGGCCACCCTAGAAACCCGCGACCACAGGAACGTGGAAAACTTTAGAACCAGAAATGCATAATAGATGGGAAGAACAAAAGGAAAAAATGGGAAATCTTACAAGAGGAAAAAGAACGGGAGAGAAGAACTTTATCGCTCACACACCAACACCTACTCTCATAAATATGAACCCATAGAAAGACATTAACAATGGGGAAAAAACTGTCAACTATGAAATATAGTTGGAACCCGACAAACTCTGGTTCAGGCCATAAGAGATGTAATTTACATCCATCTTAATAGTATTTTCTGGGGAGCCAACTGTGAAACCCTGTAACAACAGATGCAACTGCAGATGCATCACCCCAACATTGCAAATTTTAGGCAAACAAGAGCAACCAACAAATAACAACCCAGTTAAGAAGCACCAAAAGGCCCAACTGCAGCCGCAAGACCTTAACACTGCGCAAGTACCAACTAGCCGACCAGGAAATTCACTGCACACAATATTGTATCAAAAAACTCGGAGGAAAAATTATTGTAACACATCTGTTAACCAAATATTTCAGGCTGTGAGACCTGCCAGGTAAAATTCAAAGCTGGCGGGACCATCCAAAGGCTTGCCACTGTGCAAACAACTAAGAAAAGTGTGGTTTTCCCGGTTGGTATTTTTCAATACTAGGAGCCATAAAATTCCTTTTGCAGTCCATCTTTGTATGTGATTACCATGACCATAGAAGGAATGTAATATTGTGTTCGTCTCGTCCCTAATCGCCAATGTTCGATACAAAATCTACCTCCATTAGAGCCACAACGACGCACAAGAAAAGGGAATCGTATTTTGTTTTCACATAAAAAAATGTTTTGCAATAGAATTTTGACCCAGGCATCCCAACAATCAAATTTCCCACCTGAAAACTGTAGATAGAAAGCGAATCTAATCATGACACCCAAACCTACCCATCAATGGAGAACGACAGAAGGATAATGTTGGACACAAAACCTACCTCCATCACAGCCACAGTGATGCATCACAAAAGGAAATCGTATTTTCTTCTCACATACAAAGATGTTCTTCAAGTTGATTTCGACTCAGGAATCCCCAGTACTCAAATTTCCCACCTACAAACTGCAAAGAGCAAGTGAAGCTAAACACGACACCCAAACTTGCCCATTAATGGGGAACGACAGAAGGGAAGTTCCAATCGCAGTTGCAGAACCCCAAGCATCCAAACTGCAACAAGACCAACATGCAAACAACAACAACAACAACAGGAAAATAAGAAATCAGTGAACATGCAAGAAGTAAGGATGAACTAGTGAACCAACAATCTCGTTGAAGAACAATATTGTCGACATTGACTGCAGAGAGCATTGCATATAAAAAGAATGCAAGAAAATGTATTGTAACAGGCCTATTAAGTAAACGTTTAAGTCTGTCACGCTGTTTAGGTAAATATTTAAGTCTGTTAGAACTGCTCTGTAAACATTTAAGAAAGAATGCACTGTGGCAGATCTCTTACGTGCAAAAAAACATTTATTTTATTATTTTATAACAACAATAAAAAAATACTAGTAACAATAGTTCGAACAATAGAGACTATGTAAATAAAAAATATTTATTCAAAGGACAAACTAATATGAAGTCAACTTATGAAAAACTGACTATCCATCTTCAAAAGTTTGGATATCCAAACATTTCAAGAAAAAAACCACTCAGAAATACCGTATATGAACAATAAACTTTGGATATGGTAACATATCAAACATTGGGAATATCGAAGCTGGCAATAAGACCTCCAATCTGATATCCAATCACATCACAACAAATATGGTATTTTTTATTATATAAAAATCAATGTTTTTAGTTCCCTAGTTCCAACAATAGATACTATGCAAATATTTATGGTCAAACGCCAAACTAATATGAATTCAACGAATTATCGATCACTATAGTCCCTCTATGCCTACGGCAGGGACTAATAATGACACTGGATCTACATAGATAAATTAGTTTTTCTTCATCCTTTCCCATTCATCTATACAACCTGAGTGGGCCTAATGGTTAGGAACATGTGTTTCCTTGTGAGAGGTTACAACTTCAAATTCAGAGGGGGGTAGGGTATGTATACCTTAGTAGACATTACCAGTCAATTTTTTTGGGGGAGGGGGTCCTTTGTCCCACAAACAAAGGGGTCACATACACCAATTTGGTGTCTGGATTGGTTGTGACCTTAAAAAATAGATGATACAAAATGAATTCTTAGTTTGGGCCGTGTCTCTGAATATTTTGAAGTTTATACATGTGATTAGTTTATATATAGTAAAATGGAAATTTTACAATGTTATTTTATTTATGTTTGAAACCTCATTACCTTATGCCGTCTTAGGATTATATAATGGATATATAATTTGGGACATTGTTTAAACTTTTCTTAAAATTTTTACATTATGTTTTTATTGGTAAAACTTAACTTTGGTGGATGTTACATTTTTATTTTATTTTATAAATTATGTTACTCTTGATTTTATGTATTTTATGTATATATAGATAATATCAATGATGGTTTGTTTAGTTTGTAAAAGTTGGGTGTTAATATAGCCTATATATACATGTGTTTGTTTCTCTTTTTTCCATGGAAAAATTCTTTGGAGAAACCCTCTATGGAATTTTTTTTGAGAAACCCTCCAAGCATGCTTTACAATCCAATACGGGAGACATGTTGTCACATTGATTAGATAACATTACATTAAACATTAAGAAAAATTAAATTCCATACACTTAAAATTAAAATTAAAATTAAAGTCCTTAGTATGTTACTCACTTAGGTGTTGGTATGTTACTCAGTTAGGCTGGTATGTTAATCCAGTATGGAAGGCTGGTGAAAGTGCATAACTTCTTATGATATATAGATCTGTGATTGGCAATAAGACAATGACCAAGTATGTAGAAGCACAGAAGCAGTGATGATGATTGTGACAAAAAGAATACCTTCCTTGCTAAGAGGGAGTGTTGAAGATTGAGTAGCTTCGGAAGATATCCTTATTGTATTTGACCAAGACAAACCCTAAAGAATATTATTATATTATATTTGTTAATTAGGCCCTATTGTGCCTTTGTAAAAGTCGACCCTATTGTGCCTTGACATGTAAAACATAAAATAAAAGGGTAAAGTAATAGGCCGACCCAGACCTAATTTTAGGCTGGCCAAACCACTATTTATAAGGGAGGACAATGCCTCAATTCCACACTCACTCACTAGCTCTGCAAACAAGAAGAAAAGTGCACAAGTTTTAGAGGGAGACACTGCTGCAACTAGGAGGTGACTTGGTGGAGGGTTTTGGTATATCTCTTGGATATATCTTGGTTAAGTGGTACGCTACTCTTCCCTAGTCAAGGGTTAGAGGAGGATATTTTTCTTTGTTAGTTCTCTCTTGGAGAGAAGCATTGTTCTTGGTTGGAAAATCTATATTGAGGAAGTTTACTGGGTTTTTCCCATAAGGGGGTTTTCTCAGGGTAAATCTTGTGCATGATGTGAATGTTATTCTTTCAGTGATCCTTTATATGCAATTATTGTGCTAATGGTTTAATAAGTAAAATAATGCTAAACTAGTTAACTTCTTAAGTGAAATATCAACCTGGTATCAGAGAGGGCCTGAAATAAGGCATCTTCACAACAAAAAAGAACTCGCTAAAGAAGCTAAGAGCTTAGGGAGACTCTCCTAATCCTAGCACACCTCCTCCTATGAATAAAATCTTAGTTTGACAAAATTTTATAAAATTGTAATTGTTGTTGCAGTTGTTGCAACTGCATAAACCCTAAGTGTGACGTTTTCCCTATTTAAGAAGGACGTTAGAGAAAGTAACCAGACCTAGGAACTTGCCTAAGCAGGGAGAATCCATTCACTGGATCAGAACTCAAGATTTCATAATTTAAAAAATTAGGGTTTCCTCATAAACCCTAGGTCATGTTGCAGTGGTTGCATATTCGGTGACAGATTTCATCTTTGACTCAACAATCTCTCTAGTAAGGTCTAAGATACTCATCTTTAAAATTTATTTGTTATTTTTACTTGTTATGGGCAGGATGACTACCAGTACCAAGCTTGACGAAAATCTTGAAGGAGTCGTGACTTTCGAGCATGGAAGTACATAGTGATGCTCATTCTATAAGAGAATGACCTTGTAAGTTTTGTTGAACAAGATGTTGAAGATCTAGAAGGAGATGAGGCCAAAGACAAAAATAAGAAGGATCTGATCAAAGAAAAGAGGATCATTGTCAATTCCATCAAGAACCATTTGGTTCCTCATGTTTCAACATTAAAAACCCCAAATAAAATGATGGATTCCTTATCCCATCTATTTGAAGGAAAGAACATCAATCGAAAAATGACCTTAAGGACAAAACTCAAGAATGTAAATATGCAAAATTCAAAAACCATACAATATTACTTCACAAGAGTCTCCCAAATTAAAAAACAACTTGAAGCTATTGGAGACTCAATCAAAGAAGCTGAGATAACAATGAACACTTTAAATGGTCGTCCAAATTCTTGGGAATACTTCATCTAAGGAATCTACTCTAGAATAAAGTTAACTAAGTTTAACAGGTTGTGGGAAGACTGTACTCAAGAATAATACATATTAGAGGCAAGAAAGGAAAATATAGAAAGAAATAACAATCAAGCACTAACATCTCACGCAAGAAAAGGAAAGAACAAGAAATAAATTTACTCACACAAAATATTTTAGAAGCCTCATAAAGGACAAGATTCTCATAAATATATCTCAAGCTTCAGATGCTTCATTTGCCAAAAGATGGGACATATTGCAAGAAATTTTCTCCAAGCAAAAGACCGAGATAAAACCAAGAAGTTTAAAAGGCATCATGCCAATTTCACAGGAGAAGATGAACCTAATCGGAAAAGAACAAAAGAAGATGATCCAGATGAACTAGATCTTTTGTGATATAGGACTTAGCGCTTACGAAGCACTTGATTCATATCAAAGTGATATTGATAGTTGTATCTCATTTCTTCCCACATTAAAACTTCATGAAGTAAAAGAGTTGGAGAATTGTTGTATCATGAGGGCCAAGTACAAGTTGTGAAGATGTGTCATTATTAATCTAGACATCATACAGATCAAGCAAAAAGTCTGATAAATGCACGCTCTAGGTATGCACCCTTCATATTTGATTTCAGTTTTAATTTTATTAACATTATATTTTATGAATTTTTATCTTATCTTGTTGGATCATTATCCTCGGTACGAGAATCCAACAAGGTATCATTTAAGATCAATAAATAGTTTTTGTGCTCGGGGGTGGCATATGTAAATGAATATGGTTGGGTAAAAACGTTGTGACATTGTCTATGGTAAAAGACCTAGTCAATCGATAATGGGGCCACCTTGACAGGAAGCATAATTCGTTTGAATTTTGACTCAAATTTTCATATTAAGACTTGGTATCCAACACCAAACATATCTTATAGAGCCTCTGAGGATATTGTAGACTCAGAAGGAGTAGGTATGTCAGTCCTTGTATTTGAGATTGTGTTACCCCTAGTACCAGATGGTGCAGATTGATCACTCTTCAGATCATCAGGAAAATTCAGTAGAGCCAGAAGGGCCTACCCAGAATCATTAAAGTAATCAGGAAAATACCAGCATGGTCTCGTGACACTTTGCAAGATGAAAACCCATATAGCATTGACGAGCCATAATGTGAGGAGAAGATGGCTCCACGAGTGGTGAGGTAGGCGACCTCACCAAGTATCAGCTCAGAAGGAGCTAGAGTTTAGAGGGAGTCATCCCTCACGATCCAGTAAAGAGGAGAATCCTCCCCATGACCATTCATAGAGATGTACAAAGCCTGATTTGTGTCCAGAGGATTATCCCAGCAAGAGGGAGAAGAATATGACAAGACACTTTCTCTAGTAATCAGAAAAATTATATATATTTACAACCATGTTCCATTAAAAGAAGTTGGTGCAGTATGAGATTCAAAGGGACAAAATGAATATGTTATCATGATGGAGTAGAGGAGCTACTCTCAGAGTTCAATGGCTACAGTGAGAATGAAACAATCATTCTCAGTTACAAAAAAAGCAGTTGGAAGTGCAGAGTCCCAGTTCCAGAAGGAACAAGTTGCAGAGAGATTAGAGGACATACTCTCATATAGTGAGACAGATAGTGCTTTGCAGAAAGTACATAGAGCTAGAACATTATTGTGTCAATTGAGTTGCAGCTGAGAAAGTGTACCAAGTTGGTACAATGTGATGTGAAAATTTGGTTCGAAGAACACAAGGATAGATATATGTTTTGCAGTGAAAGACATGTTCACCTAATTATGGAAAAACATGTGATGAGGAACCTAAAGGGTACAATCAATTATGGACCCAGATATATATCGGAGTGTGAGATAAGATTGCAGATTCAGATTGGGCAGGCAGTGTCACAGACAGGAAAAGTACATCCGGATATTGATTTAGTATGGGATCAGCTGTGATCTGGTGATTTAGTGAGAAGCAGACCTATATGGCACTCAGTTCCACAGAGGCATAATATGTGGCAGAATGGTCAACTTGTGGCGAAGCAGTGTGGCTTTGGAAGTTTACTGCAAAATTGTTTGATCTCGAGTTGGAGGAAACATGTATCTTTTATGACAACCAGAGTTGAATAAAGTTTTTAGTGAACCCGTTGTGTCATGACAAGTCCAAGCATATGGAGATCAAGTACCATTATATTTGAGAGATGATACATAAGGGAGCAGTAAAGATCCAATATGTTCCCATCGACGAACATGTAGAAGACATGTTGACTAATCCTATGTCAAGAGAGTACTTCGAATACTTTAGAGATGATCTTGGTGTGGTCCAGAAGGATTTTCCATCATGAGAGGGATTGATGTGTTCACTAGTAGCGAGAAGTGATGTGTTCCCCAGTAGAGGGAAGTTATGTGTTCCCCAGAAGCAGGAAGTGATGTGATCCCCAGTAGAGGGAAGTGATGAGATCCCTAGTAGAGGGAAGTGATGTGATCCCTACAGGGAAGTGATGAGATCCCTAGTAGAGGAAGCTACCCGTGTGCAGGTTGGTAACTACAACTTAGGTTGGTATGCTACCCTAGAGCAGGTGGGTAACTCCAATGCATGATGGTACGCTACCCTAGTGTAGGTTGGTAACTCCAACGCAGGTTGGTACACTACCCAACGTAGGTTGGTAACTCTAACTCAAGCTGGTACGCTACCCCAACGCAGGTTGGTAACTCCAACGTTGGATGGTACGCTACCCCAACACAGTTTGGTAACTCCAACGCAGACTGGTACGCTACCCTAGCACAAGTTGGTAACTCCAACACAGGATTTTATGCTACCCCAACGCAGGTTGGTAACTCCAACACAGGTCGATATGCTACCCCAATGCAAGTTGGTACTCCAATGCAAGATGATATGTTACTCTAGTATGAAAGTATGGTGAAAGTGAAGAATTTCTAATGATATATAGATATGTGATTGACAACAAGACAATGACCAAGTATGCAGAAGCACATAAGCAGTGATGATGATCGTGACAAGAAGAATACCTTCCTTGCTAAGAGGGAGTGTTGAAGATTGAATAGCTTCAGAAGATATCCTTAATGTATTTGATGAAGACAAACCCTAAAGAATATTATTATAGTATATATTTTTAATTAGGCCATATTGTGCCTTTGTAGAAGTCATCCCTATTGTGCCTTGACATGTAAAATAGAAAATAAAAGGGTAAAGTAATAGGTCGGCCCAGACCTAATTTCAAGCTTGCCAAACCACTATTTATAAGGGAGGCCAACGCCTCATTTGCACACTCACACACTAGCTCTGCAACCAAGAAGAAAAGTGCACAAGTTTTAGAGGGAGACATTGTTGCAACTAGGAGGTGACTTGGTGGAGGGTTTTGGTCTATCTCTTGGATATATCTTGGATAAGTGGTGTTCTAGTCTTCCCCAGTTAAGGGTTAGAGGAGGATCTTCTTCTTTGTTAGTTCTCTCTTGGAGAGAAGCATTGTTCTTGGTTGGAAAATCTATATTGAGGAACTTTGTTGGGTTTTTCCCCTTAGGGGGTTTTCCCAGGGTAAAGCTTGTGCATGTTGTGAATGTTATTCTTTCAATGATCCTTTATATGCAATTATTGTGTTAATGGTTTAATAAGTAAAATAATGCTAAACTAGTTAACTGCTTAAGTGAAATATCAACACATTCGAGGTAAATGTTGTCAACATACACCATGCACTTCAAACCTAGAGGAACTATATTGGACATGAACCCATGACCTCTCAATAATATCCACCTTGAAACTAGTCATTTCAAACCAAACGAGATAACTTAATGCATTGTGTGTGTGTGTGTGTGTGTGTGTGTGTGTGTTCCCAATGGAGAAATTTTTAACTTGTGTATTCAAGAAGATAAAAAAATTTGCATTTCAAAGGTGTCCAAGCACCACATTAAAAAGTTTAAAAGTCCAAAGACAAACCATACTAATCCTAAGCATGTTATAGCATAACATCTAGTGTAATACCACCAATTTCACATGGGGTACTTGCTAAAACCACCAATTTCACTCCAGATTTGTTTCTCTGATACCTTTCATCGCTATCTTGCTATTACTTAATTAACACGTGTAGGCATGACAATGTAGACTTGTGCAAGAATAATTAATCATTTAGTAAAAATAGCACCATAAATTATAATTGCAATCTTACACATGCAAACAAAACCGAATAAACCATAAAGAAATAAAATCCATAACATAAACAACATTAATTCAACATAATTAATAGGTACATTCATGAAATATTATCTCTCTCGAAAGTGTCTACCATCTAGATGTAGAGGAAGGATGCTCCACCCAACCATAGGCTCATTGTTGAACCAATTCTCTCTATAATATAGGTCACCCTTGACTTGAGGCTATGAATCCA
>ML815199.1:0-40991 GCA_009831015.1 Picea engelmannii | reverse complement strand
TTATTGAAGTGCTCTTTTTCCCTATAGAAGATCAAGTTGCAGACATTTTCACAAAGTCTCTTACAAAAGCGAAGTTTTCCAAACTTTGATCTATGTTAGGTGTTCATGAAGTTGTCATAAATGGGGGATAGTCTCTAATTCCTCCTTCCTTCTCCCATTATGTCATTATTATAAATCCTCCAATCATATCCCAAGTTGTTCTTAAGGGGGGATGTTATGATATTTAGACACTTATGAGTTAGTTAAGATCTACTTGGTATAATGTGTCGTTAAGTAAAAGTGTGTTTCTTTAGTATGCATTTGTAGTTAGGAAATCTGACAGTCACGATATGTTCTCGACATAGAGTGATACGATGGTTCATATTCTCGTCAATTTTAACGACCATTGATCTATGGCTTAACACCCGATTGGTCCATGATCTCTATTTAAAGAGCATGGAGGTTCATTTGTCGATGATTGATTGTGAGAAACTCTTGTAAAATATCTTTGTAATATTTTTCTTTTGCATTAATAGACTACTCCAAGTGGTCGCGTTGGCTGGGGTCGTGGATATTTCCCCGTACGGGTTTTACCACGTCAAACTATCAGTGTGTTGATATTTGATCTAGTTGTGTGAGTGGTTACTGAAGGTGTTCGTCCTCTGTTGGAATACTTGTGTTGTCAAACACATATTGGGCTAACCACATATGTAATTTCAAGAAGATCCTAGAATTTCCAAAACATTATCACAATTGAGGGTTGAGGAAGTCAAAAACCTACCCCTAGATGGCTATCGAGCTATGTTAAATATCGTGCCACTAGGAAGAGAAGGGGTTTCATTCTACATTATTATATGTTGTTTCATATCATAGCAAAACAACTGGGAGTGGGAAATTAGAGAGAATAAAAGAGGGGGTTAATGTTTTGTAGCAACATAATGGGCCACATGTCTCAGGTAACTCCATAGAGAGTGCCTTCTCCTTTGTGCTTGCATTATTTCCATACCAAAGAAAAGAGAGAAGATAAACCTCACCTTCTAGCTGGGTTTTCTCATGTAAGGGTTTCCCAGAGAAAATTTTTGTTTCATTTTGTGGATGGTGTGTGATTGTATTTTACTATTTTCTATTTTCCGCATTTAATTTTGCATGCATAAGCAAAAAAATAGTAACTAAATATTATGGAAATCTAAAGGAATTTAACCTTCATAGATGGATTTCAGTTTTATTTATAAGATCTGTTGTGATGAACAGTTCCAGTAGAATATCCAGGGCAATTTACATATCATATTGGTATCACAACAGGTTTTTCTTTTGGGTATTTGTGGAAAGTTGCAAGATCTAGGAATTGGATTAAAAAGAAGTCACATAAACCCTAACCATGGTGAATAAGTCTATTCATAATAACCCTCAAGATCCAGTAGAAGAGATATTTGAGAGGTTGGAAGCACAAGTTGCTAACATCAGTCACAATGTGAGCCTCCTCATGGTCGCTCTAGCAAGCTAGATTGGACCATTCGAAGATGATGGGGGATATAACTTAGAGATCAGATCGGAGAGGAAATCAGGATATCAATAATACTTGGGAAATGAGTCACGGAAAGAATCCGAGAAAGAACAGTTGAGTTCGAGTGTCGTGAAAACTTCACAATTATTATTAAAGATAGAAGAGAAAGTACACATAAAGCCATGCCAAGGTTAGATCAATGCATTAAAATTGAATCATTGGTTGCAAAAACTGGAAGTTTATTTTAGTGTTTACCATATAGATGAAGAGTAGAAGATTTCATTTTCTAGATTGGAGTTAGAGGGCCATGCTTTAACTTGGTGGGAAATACATACATAAACACTTAGGTTGGAGGGTGATCCTCTAGTAACTAGGTGGGAGGACTTCAAAACCCTCATCAAGTCCCAATTCTACCCTATATTGTATCTAGAGGACCAATGGATTTGGTGGCACTACTTCAAGCAGATGTAGGGGAAGAGTGTACAGGAGTACACCACTGAGTTTAGAAAGATGGTCATCATGTTGGGTATCTCTCCCAAGAACCCAGATGTACTCCTGAAGTATCTGGGGGTTTTACATAGTCATCTATGAAATTATGTGATACTCTTCAATTCAAGGACAATGGATGAGGCATGTGTTCATGTACAATATTTGGAAAACATAGGCCAAAACAAGGGGCAACCAAGTGGTTCAAAGTAAAAAGAGAACTGGGCAGCTTCCAAGGAGGGGAAGAAGAACTGGAAAGGGGGAAAAGATAATAAGACAATATCCACTACACATCATTTCAAATATCCAAACAACCATTGCAATCATTGCAACATTGATGGCCACACCAAGGAAAAATGTTGGAAACTACATCCAGAGCTAAACCCAAAGAACCACAAGAAGGAAAGAAATAAAAATAACCTTCTATCCACATATTCAAGAAAAGAGGTTAAAAGTATCACATATGTGGATGAAAATATTGTTTGCACATCTGTGTAGAATGAGGTGAATCTGAGTATCCTTCATCATTAGGAAGAGAAGGAGATGACCAAACTCTTCCACATCAATATTCAGGTCAAGAAGACCAATATAGATGCTCTATTTGCCTTTGGTTCACAGACTAATCTCATATCAGTGGATCTAGTCAACAAGATTGGATTGGAGGTTCAATATCATCCTATCCCCTATGCATTAGGTTGGGTAACCAAGGATGTAAACATAAAGGTAATGAAAACTGTAAGATTAAATTTGTTGTAAGTGTTGATTTTATTGATGAAGTGGAATTGGATGTAGTACCCCTTGATGTATGTGGAGTAGTGATTAGAATCCCTTACATGTATATGAGGGATTCAATTTTCATGTGGAGAGCCAACTGATACTGACTGATCAAGGATGGGAAGTCCTACATCATCAGTGCACATAAAGGCGAGTCAAATATCTCACTAGTAAGTGACAACCAAGCCAAGAAGTTGATTAGTTGTAGTAAAAAATATGTTTTTTTTTTCTTAAGATAAAATCATTTTGATGATCAGTCAATAAAAGTGAAGGCATCCCAATTATGAGTCCATAAAGTTGGTTGAGTCATAAATATGAATCTATTTATTAATATCATTTTAGTTGGTTAATCATGTTTTTAATATTATTGTATTATGTTTGAATGTTCTTATGATTATATCTAAGTTTACAAATAATGTTTAATATAAATTAACAATTTGTATATTATTGTATATTGTCAAATAATTTAACCTTTTATATACATTATTGTATATTATTTCTAAGTTTGTGATTAATTTTTAATAGAAATAAACAATTTGTATATTATTGTATATCATCAAATCATTATAAAAAAATATAATCTCTTTGAATTTATGATTTTTTAGATTTAATCCACGATACACTTATTCTGGATGGTAAGGTGGCTCTGTTGACATTTGAAAGACAAGTAGTGTGTTGCTCACCTTCTTCGAAGTGGTGCTTCTCTCTATTTTTATTGTTTGACTAATAGTGTCATATTTTTCTAAGTATTTCATGGTATTTCTATATCTTAGGTTAATTATGTTGTAATTTAGTAATTTATGTTCCATTTTTTCTAATTTGGGGTATAATAAGTGGTATTAGAGCAACTGGTTCTCGGTTTGGTACCTACATTTAGCATGCTTCATTGTTAAAGCCATAACTTTTGTTGGGGATTTCAAAATTGAATGATCCTTGAATTTTTGGAAATAAAACATTTGTGACATATTTAATGGTTAAACTTTCAGCAAATTTATCTTGAAAATCTAGGTGGTACATTTCATACAAATTAGGTTTTCTACTCAATCCTAGTACCTTGCTAAAATTAGTTGGGTTCAATAAATTGTATTATTTGGATATTATGAGATATAACTACAATGAAATTAGACGCATGTGAAATAAAACATAGGAGATATGCTCTATGGAAGTTATGGTTTCTAATCCATCCTAAAACCCCATTAAAAATAATAAGGCGCAATAAATTTGGCATATGTAAATATTATGTGATATAAACTCTGTGAGACTTGATCCATATGCAAGAAGAAATCTAAGTAAATTATAAGTCAAAATTTTAAATCAATTAGTCTGTAATTCTAATAGATATATTATATACAAGTTTTATCTTTAAGGAGAGCCTAAAAACAATAAGGTTTGGTAAACTAGAAATAACTCCATGATGATGGACCCAAATCAATTTAAACTAGTTGAATTCAAGAATTGATAGGAAATACTATCATAGGACTTCACATCCTACATGGGACTTCGTCTCATTCCAGAGAATAGATCTACATGACTCACGATTATTGGCGACTCTGATTTGATTATAAGGAGGATCTACAAATCTCTCAAGACGACACACCCCAATATCTCCAGAACTCTTCTTCGCATCAAAGATCTCGAAAATAAATTTGAAAAAATTTCCTATTATCATGTGCTACGAACCCAAAACATTGGTTTTGATTCCCTCACTAAAGAAGCAAAAGAGTACACATCCGGGAAGCTAAAACTCAATTCCTCTTTTAGTCATGCTCCCATCCCCTAAGAAATTTGTACCTTTCATGTCGCCTCTCCTAAACATCATATCATGCATGCCCTCTCTTCTCGACCACCCTCAATGTGTCAATACGTTCCCCCTCCTTCCTCCATGTGTCTTCACTTCTCGCAAACGACGTTCGTCATTTCACACGTCCCTCCTCATGCTTTGTTTGAACACTATGACTCTCCCTTACGTATTCATATGAACACTTTGACCTTTCCCTCGTGTCAGCTCTGGTAATTGGTACTGTGAACTCCTTCCTACACCCCTCCTCGCATTATCTGGGGATTTCAATGGTACACTTCCCAAACCTCACCTCTTGTCAGCCACTCATGTGCCCTGCACTTGATATCCAATATGACTTTGGCTTTCAATATTCACGACCTTCTGCCTTCATCTTTCCATGTTTCTATGAAAGGAGAGTTCTTTAATTTCAAAGGTGGCGGCTCTTTTGGTTGTTGTTGGCTCTTACCTTGGCGCTTCTAGTTCACAGTCTGTGCCCACCTCGACATAATTATGTGGCAACGTGACAGGGGAATTTTTCATTTTTTGGAGTGTTCCATAGGTAAGCTCTAGGATCAAATGTAGACACAGAAGGAGGAAATCACCTCCCTTAAGTTGCATACCAAGCAACAAACGCAAAAATTACTAGCACATGAACAACAACACAATGCAAAAATGGATATTGTAATGAGAGTGGTCAACAAAAAATCTTCCCTCATCCACTCTATATGTCGATCTCAACATCAAAATCAACATGGTGTTCAGGAGAAAATCCGACCCTCTTCTTATACAAAGTCCAAAGCCTCAAATGAGGAATTTCACCCATTCCAACACCCAATTGGGCCTCAAGCTCCAGTAGAGGAATGAGCAGTAACTCCAGACCCAATTGTAGGCTAGGAAATGGAGGTTCAACATCAAAACCAAGTGGATACAAGTCTACATTTAAATTAGTTAGTATGGTTAGCAAACTTTTGTTTCTACTCTACTCTTTCGTTGCCATATTCCCGTGGAATTTTTGTATAATCAGTAATATCCTAGAACAAAACCTGCAGGTATGAATAGGGCTTGAAACATCAAGTTTTTTTATATATTCTATGTATACTATTGTATTTTGGCCTTTTTTGGATAATTTCAAACCCTTTCTAATTTAAAAACATTCGTTTCTATTGAAAAAAAAGGAACTCGCAAAAAAAGGTGATTAGTCTTCGAGGTTATAGGCCCTTACTCTTTAAGAACTTAAAAGAAGGAAAGGTGAATAAATTGAAGAAATAAAATGATGAGTCAAAGAAAGAATTATAAAGAAATGTGAAGAGATAAAAAAAATTGCTTAAGCATAATTAATACCTTTTTAATCATGTTAAAATGTGAAAATGAACATATATGATGTAGAGGAAAAGATCATAGATGAGTACATGAATATGAGATTTGAAGAGGAAATTTGTAAGAAGGTTGAGTAAACTCTAAATACGAATGTGGTTAAATAAAAATGCAAGTAATAAGCAAAGAATAACGAAAGAAATTGATGGATAGTATCATAATTCGATTTCAAAAGAAAAATAAAAAATAAAAAGAGGTTCGCATGGAATACTTGAATTCAAGCTCCATCTATGAAAACTAGTACAATCAAAGATCAAGAACAAGTATTATTCAAACAAGTGCAATAAAAAATCGTGGCAAATTAGAACATGCCATTATATCATAAAATAATAGTGATAAGGTTGTGGACAAGGAAGGAAAACCATCAAAGTTGGAATTGTATCGACATTCTCGTTAGCAAGGAAATATGTAAGAAAGACAAGAAAGTGCACAACATCCTCCTTTTTAGGGAAACAGATGGAAAAACTAGCAATGTTCATGGAATCAAAAGTCAAGGAATAGGTATATGAAAAATACATTAAAATTGGAAAAAGTATTATAATACATGGCATCAAAATAAAAACAACTATGTGACACCAAACTATCAAGAATCAACACCCCAAAAAATTTATTGTGGATGGATAGACAAACAAGCATGGACATAAGCATGCAAAAATTGAAGTCCTACAAGTTGGTATCATCTAAATTCTTCGAGAGAAAATATTTTAAAGAGGGAGGATATGGTGTCCCCCTTGTTTTAACAAAATCTATTCTTTTCATAATATTTAGAATAAATAAATAAATTTAATAGGTATTTAGATTAATTAAGGTTTTAAGGTCTTAGTTTTTATATTTTGTAAATAATATTTGAATAAAATGTTATAGGATTTTATTTATTTATAAGGTCTTTGTATTGTTTAAATTAGTTTATGTTGTGTAGTTTAATGTAAATTATTATTTTAAATAATGTTAAAGTTTATATGTCCCCAAGGTCTAGAGCAGTCGATGAGGGAGTGCGTTGTTAAGGCACTCTGTAAGTGAAAGTCATCGGTTCAAAACCCTATGGACACCTCAAATCCATCCATGTTAAGGGTTGGTGTGGTCCAGGCCGGGTGTGATCCCTGGGTGATTTTGATAGCTTATATGCCCCTGGGTCATGGAATCTCAACCACTGGCAAATCCCGCAAGTCAGGGATATTTAGCTAACAAAAAAAAATGTTAAAGTTTTTTATTTTAATAGTGCTTAGTTTAGATTGATTTTTAATATAGTTATATCAAAGTTTTATTTCTTTTATAGTTTTTCATTTATTTATTAAATAAAGTGTATGTTTAACATAAGAATGATCACACGATCAAACATATTGATAAATGACTCACATCTTATCGTTCTCCCTCCCCCCCCTCCCCTTGTTCGACGGTTAACAAAAAGGAGGGGGGTCGCAAAACTTAACCAAGGTTAAAATCCTTCTGACGTGTTGCACATATAATATCTTTTGTAACATCCCAAACCACCCAGGTTGGGCCATGATACATGAGAGAATGCTTTTCTTCTCTCTGTGGAACATACTATAACATACCTAGTATCCAACTGAGCTATGCCACATAAATTTTTCGAACTACATGCAATTAATATATATATATATATATATATATATATACATAACGTGAACATACAAATACATCTGTAAATGCATGGATTCATATGGAATTAAAAACAAACGTATACATGCAATATATGCGGGCAATACCCAGAAATATAAAGATAGATATAACCACACATAAGATAAACCCATAAAAATACACACGTAAATGACAATGCAACATGAAAATTTATCACACAGTTGACACTTATCTTGGTAAGGATTTAACCAAGTGTGTGCGGACCTTCCATGAACCTCCTAGCCTTAGACCACACTGCTCATCACTCTCAACAATGGGTCACCCCCGAGCTGGGACTAAACTCCACCCGAGTAAAGGGGTTCCTAACCAGACTAATGGATCATGGAAAACAGGAAAGACTCCGTCACAGGTGCCTACTCAAACTAACAACCTATAGTCCCTCATTCTCCACATGCCTATCCCGCCCAGGAAGTTTTCCCCTTCTTTGCTCAACAGTCCTTCGACTACCCCAATTCCTTTCCGGGCTTCAACAACAGGTCAGATAGGAAGTTTCAGAGCCCTATAGCTGCAGTTTAACACCTTCAGGAAATCAATTCCCAACAATTCTCTCACCCAGATAATTTCTCATGGTCCTGACAACCCGCCTCTTCAATATCCCGTGGTCCTGACAATCCACTTCTTCAGTCCAACTCCCAAGCTAACCAGCTACACAAACAAGTATGGTTATGGATACAGGTTTAGATACAGTCATGAAGGTACTAAGGATAGCTCCATGGGTGTGTGAATTCTCATGGATGATTGACTGGATGATGGAAGGAATGATAGAAGAACCCCCAAAATGAAATAAGTCCCAACAATATGTATGTATGTCCCCAACTTGACACTTGTCATGTTGGGAGCTACTTTGGCCCACTTGTCCCAAACTTTGGAACTTAGGATAATATAATTATCCATACTTTATATTTTAAGAAATATTAATATAATATTCCTTTTTGTCTTAATCTCCCTAGCTTATCCCTTTTTCTTAACTTTTATCCCCACCCTTTCCCTAACTAGTGGAGTTTAGTCCCCTATACTCTTTTATCGTGGTCATTCTGCACGCAGCGATGTATTTTATATTATTTATGAGACATATACAAAAATAGGTGCATTGGCCTTTAACATCTAGGCTCTTCGGCCTAATCAAAACAAAATCATCCTAGCTTATAATAACAGGCTCACCAGCCTATAAAACACACCATATACATAAAGGCTCGCTGGCCTCAATATCGTGCGCACTTAAGATGCTGCGCGTAATATCTTGGAATGTGCACACTTCATCATTTTACTGCGTAGTACATGCGCACACTATGCCATGAAAGGTGCATACAAAAATGATATCAAAACATCTCACCAACTTATGTGCATTTGTATTTACATTTACAATTGGGTTTAGCCTAGGGATATTACAATCCCCTCCCCTTATTTATGCACTATCCTTAGTGCATCATGTACATATATACAACACAATTTCAAAAATCCTCAAAAAGATGTGGGTATTCTGCCCGCATTGCATCCTCATGCTCCCAAGTAGCATCCTTAGGACCGTACCAGGTCTATTGGACCTTTACAAGCCCGATGGCTCAATTCCATAGCTGTTTGATTTTTTCGGTCCTGAATGCGTACCAGATGCACTTGAAACGCACCATCTTGCTCCACTTGAATCACATTCCAATCAATAACATGATTAGCATCAGATATATATTTCTTGAGCAATGATACATGGAATACATTATGAACAGACATAGGTGCAGGCAATGCAATCATATAAGCTACTTGACCAATCCTCTCTAGGATTTCAAATGGCCCACAATAGTGAGTTGCCAACTTTGAACAATTTCCCAACTTCAGGGAACTTTTGTTGGCTTTTACTTTCAAAAATACATGGTCTCCCACTTTAAATTCACTGTGATTTCTGCCCTTATCAACATAGTTTTTTTTCCTGTCTTGGGTAGCCTTTAAATTTTGTTTTATTTTCAAAATTTGCTCCTCCATTTCCCTGAGAAAATCTGGCCCAACCACTGCTCTATCTGCTAGGCTATCCCAACTTAGCAGTGTTTTGCACTTTCTGCCATAAAGTGCCTCAAATGGGATCATCTTTAGAGATGTTCGGTACCCATTGTTAAGAAAACTATACCAAGTGTAGGTAGTCTTCCCATTTTGATGTTTTATCCATCACATACATCCTCAATGTATCTTCAATCACTTGATTCACCCTCTTTGTTTGTCCATCTGATTCTAGATGATAAGCTGTGCTAAAATTCAAATTTGTTCCAAATGCATTAAATAATCCCTTCCAAAATTTCGAGGTAAATTTTGGATCTCCGTCAGACAAAATTGTCTTGGGTATTCCATGTAACCTATCAATTTCCCTCATATAAACATCAACAATGTTTCCTTCCTTGTGAGTGATCTTAACTGGAATAAAATGGGCAGCTTTAGTAAGCTTATTCACCACTACCATGATAGAATCATGTTGCTTGTTTGTTCTAGGAAGTTTGGTGATGAAATCCATCTTCACAACTTCCCATTTCCACTCAAGAATGGGTAAGGGCTATAGAAAACTAGCTAGGTGTCTATGCTCAGCCTTTACCTTCTGACATTCCAAACATTTGGCAATAAAATCAGTAATCTCTTTCTTCATTCCTGGCCAATAATATTGGCTCTTGACAGCTGCAATAGTTTTCTAATAACCTCGGTGCCCAGCCTAAGGTACATTATGCATTTCCCTCAATATCCGATTTTTCAATTAATTAGAATTTGGTACATAAATTATGCCCATGTACATGAGAATTTCATCATTATCTAGCTCATATTCTTCAATTTTCTGCTGCAAATTACCTTGTTGTAATTTTGCCACTAATTCCTGTATTGCAAATCTGATTTCATAGACTCTATAATTCTATGTTTCAAATCTGATTGATACATGCTAATGGTTGTAGCATGTAATTCATGCACTCTTCTATTGAGTGCATCAACCACTTTTTTCTCTTTCCCCTTGATATGCTTTATATCAAAGTCATATTCACTTAGAAATTCTAACCATATGCTTTGCCTAGCATTTACAGTTGGCTAATCAAATAAATATTTCAGACCATTATGGTCTATCCTCAGTTCAAACCTTTTGCCCATGTGGTAGTGTCTCCATTTCCTCAAGGCATGCACTATGGCTGCCAACTCCAAATCATGAGTGGCATAGTGTCTTTCATGCTCCTTCAACTTCCTTGATTCATAACATGTAACAAATCCATTTTGACTGAGGACTCCACCAAGTCCTTTACATGCATCTGTGCATACAATTAAGTCTTCATTTGGGTCTACAATCCTTAGTATTGGATCACTTGTTAATAATTGTTTCAAGTGTTGGAAACCATTTTCACAATCCAATGCCCACTGAAACTTCACACCCTTTCATTGCAAGGAAGTGATTAGGTGTGAAATCTTTGAAAATCCTTTAATGAATCTCCTATAGTAGCCTGCAAGGCCCGTGAATGATCTGAACTCTATCACATTCTTTGGTTCTGACCATTTTCTAATGGCTTCTATCTTCTCAGGATCCACTGCTATCCCATCCTTTGAAATGATATGACCCAAATAATGAATTTTCTTCTGATAAAATGAGAACTTTCTCAATTTGGCATACAATTGATGCTCCCTTAATACTTGCAACACCATCCTCAAATGATTCTCATGCTCTTCTTCTGACTTAGAATATATAAGAATGCCATCTAGAAAGACAATGACAAACATTTCTAAATAATCTCATAAAACACCATTCATTAAGCACATGAAAATAGCTGGTGCATTTGACAACCCAAATGACACCACTGTGAACTCATAATGACCATACCTTGTCCTGAAGGCGGTCTTGTTGATATCTTCCTCTTTAATCCTTACCTGATGGTATCCTGGCCTGAGATCTATCTTTGAAAATATCTTTGAATCCTTCAATTGATCAAAGAGATCGTCAATCCTTGGCAGAGGATACTTGTTCTTAACAATCACTTTATTCAACTGTTTGAAATCAATGCACAATCTTAATGTCCCATATTTCTTCTTCACGAACAAGACTAGGGCACCCCAAGGTGACACACTTGGGCGTATATACCCCTTCTTCAAAAGTTCTTCAAGCTGCATTTTCAACTCCTTCAACTATGGTGTACTCATAATGTAAGGAGTCTTTGACACTGGAGCTGCTCCAGGAATTAAATTTATAAAGAAATAAATATCTCTCTCTGGGGGTAGTCCTGGTACATCTTTGAACACATCTTCAAATTCTTCCAGGACTGCATAATCTTCCAAATTTGGCACCTTATCTTTAGGTGTCTCTTCCATATGAGCTGCAAATATTTGACACCCTTTTCTGTAACATTTCTTCAGCTGCAATGCTGAAATTTCTCTGATGGTTACTGCCCTGGGAATTCCCTGCTCTTTCCTTAGGTTCCCTTCCTCATCTAAGAAAGTAAATGCCTTGTTATGATAGTCTAGGATAGCATGTGCTGACCCAATCAATCCATCCCAATTAGACAGTCATAAGAACCTAAAGGCAAGATATTCAAATCTTCCCTGGTGTTCAGTCTATTCATGTCCATAAGACATGACTTAAACATCTCATTAACTTTTATTTTGGTTAAGGTAGCCATTTTCACCAACCAAGATTTTTCATGCTTGCTTCTTGGAAAATGAAAACTTTCCACCATATTAGGATCTATATAACTATGACTAGCTCCTGACTCAATTAAAATAGCAATGGTTTGGTTTTTTATCATACCTTCCACTTCAATCTTATGTGACCGATACTTTGCTTGCTTGTTGTCCAGAGCTACATAAATCCTTGGTACATTTCTGCCCATGTCTGCCATTGTTTTATCTTGTTGAACATTGTGAACAGTCCTCACTTTTTCACCTCTGTGAGGACAATCTCTGAACATATGATCTCCTTTACAACCCCAACATTGAATAGGTGGTTGCCTTGTCCTTTGACTCCCTATATCAATCATTCTGGGTTCTCTAGAAGTTGGTTGTCCTTGAGGATTATTTCTGAAGAATGGTGGCTTAGTTCATTTCTTCCTCTAATCCATCTTGAATTTCTTTTTTTCTTCCCAATCTTTTTCGAAATTTGGCCTTGCTTTTTTTTTTATCATAAAGGCATTTAGCTCGCCTTATGGTCTCCTCCAATGTATTGGGATCATCATACTGAATTTTGTCACTAATGAATGATGGAAATCCACTCAAATACCTCTGAATCTTAATTGTCTCATCCTTGATGAAAGAAACATACTTCAGTAGCTCTAAGAACCTTCTCTAATATTCATCTATGGTCATACTCCCAAGCTTGAGTTCAAAGAAATCTTTCATTTTCTTGTCATAGTATCTCTTAGTCAAGTATTTCTTCTCAAAATACTTCTTGAATTCCCTCAAAGTAACACTTTTCTCTTTAATGTGTTGCACCTGCACAAGTCTATCCCACCACATGGATGCCTTTCCCTTGAGTTGATAGATGGAAATTATTCCCTTTGCATGAGAAGAATAATTATGCAATTGAAAATAATTTCTCATGCCCAACAACCATGTTTCTGCATCTTCATCCTTCTTGTGCTCACCATCAAATGTAGGAGGTTTGATTTTGTTCATTTCTCCTTGTAGCTCATCCACCCCAGACCCCTTATGCTTCCTGATAGGGGATGGACTTGAGCTTCTATGTGATCTCTTATTGGAATGCCTCAGGGAGTGGTGGTGATGTCTTCTAACACTCCTTGCTATTCTTTTCTCATTAGGAGGCCTGTGACTTCCAGATTCACTTGAGCCGCTCTCCTTATCCAATTTATTTTCTATTATGTTCAAGCTCTGCATTAACTTCATGTTGAAGTTATCTTGCTGCTCCTTGGCTCTCATAATCCTTTCATTATAAACTTTATGGCTTTGGACATTCTTCTGCAATTTTTTAATGGTCTCTACCATATTCATGTTTTCATCCCTTCCTTCTGCATGTCCATTGGAGTTTGTTCCTTCAATGCCCAAATGGACATCCATCCCTTTGATTTCATCTTCCTGGATATAATTCCCCTATGACTCTTCCATTCCTATGGAATCTGTGTTGATTCTGATATGATATAGTTGTTTTTGACTCTACAAAATGTGAAGCCAACAAAACTTTGTCAGACTAACTGTTTCAACAATTTCATGAAAATATGAACCATTCTGGTTCAATAATATATTAGAACTCTTTCTTCTGATTTCTTGGAAAATTGAATACCCAAATCAATTTTCTGGGTGGATATTTATATTCTATTGTATGATACCTTTCCAACACCTACTCACATGCTCAATTCTAAGTCTTGAGAAGAAAGTTATGGTTATTTGAAAGTTGCTCAATAATTTTTCTGTTCATTTTTCAACTAGGCGCAACTTTGCGCTGTAATTATGCAATTTTGCACCTAATCCATTGGAATTTTTGTATAATATCATTTGGGTTTCTTCATATACATATTATGGACACTTTATCCAAGCTTCAACTCTTTCTGGGTTCTGGGATGCTAGTTACAGCCTATTGAAGTTCTAGGCTAATTCATGTTTTTGGTCTGGAATGCTACAGGTACATTCTTTTCCATATTAAACACTTTTAGAATGCCCAGAAATTTAATTCAGCTCTGGAACTGTCTTCTATGGTTCAATATATTTTCATTGAATGCTCCTGTGCCCCCATCTGATTCCAGAGAAAAAAGTTATGGCTCTTTGAATCTAAATGGGTCTTAAAATTTACCCTCCATTGTTTGTGTTGTAACTTTCTCATAAAAACTTTGTTTGACGAACGGTTTACACCATTAGAAAGCTCTCTCTGAGCTATTTTATTTGAGATGAAAATACAGAGTGTGCCTTGGCACACTTTTTTCTCATGGTTTTTGAGTAGCAAAAAAACGATGTTAAGGCCCTCAAAAACGCACTGCAAAAAGATGGCGTTCAAACTGTATACAATGTCACAGAAATTTGTTGGTTTTTCATTGTTTTTCACCATCCAAACGACTTCTCGCGCACAAATTTCAACCTGTACACATGTATTTAGCATGCGCAGCAACAACACAAGTTAAATCGTGCTTCGCGCACCTATAACCACTGTGTATCACTTCTCTGTCGCGCCAATAACTGGCGCGCACTACTTTAGTGACACGCACCAATATCCACCACGTGAAGTTTTGGTTTCTGTACTAATACCTGTTGCAAACAATTTTTGTATCACGCACTAATATTCCTCACACATTTCCCTCTATGTGTTGTACCATGCCAAAGTTTAGTACGCCCCCACTGCACACCAATACTCTGCGTGCACCATTAACTAAATTGTCGCGCGATAACATATACCCACATTGTGCGTGCACCAACCAAACTCCTCTATTCTATGCCAATACTGTGCACACCACGCATGCCATTGTTATGTGTGTACACACTGGGAAATGCTAAATTTAGTGTGCGCACTCACACACCAAGAATTTTCCACGCGGCACCAAAATTTAGCGTGTGCACCCGCACACCAACATTTTTTCGCGCGGTGCCAAAATTTAGTGTGCGCACCCGCACACTAAAAATTTTCCATGCAGTATCCAATTTTTACATAACACAGTCTTTTAAAGTGTAACATGCATTTTTAGTGCACCCAGCTACGCACACTCATTTTTATGCACATCAATTTCCTCATGAATTCTGTTGCAGAAATTGTGGCTTTTGCTTCCATTCTTACCATAGACATTATGCAACTATGAAATTTGTCCAATTTCACCCCGATAACACCAGTTCAACCTCTGCAACAATAAATCGTTGTGGGTTGACATTTTTGGAATGAATTTCCCCAAAATCAATTCACGAATTGAGAATTTTATTTACTAATCTCGCTCCATCTATTATGGCTTCATTGTAACTTAAAATTCGACCAATTCCAGGTCTGAATTTGCTAGAACAAATATTAAACCAATAATATCTCACAACTTAGCCGAATTTCTCAATTTTCTCATGAATTTAACAACAGAAATTGGGGATTTTCCCAATTCCGCCCAATTGCTGTTACTTTTTCCCATGGATGCTCTACAACTTGAAATTTGGCCACTTCGAAATAAATCCTCTGTGAAAATTTCGCTTCAACTCTACTTGTTCGGCCCATCCAGGCTCAGTGTTGAAATAGAAGCTCTAATACCATATTGTAACGTCCCCGAACACACAGGTCGGGCCACGATACACGAGACAACGCTTTTCTTCTCTCTGCGGAACATACTGTAACATACCCAGTATCCAACTGAGCTATGCCACATAAATTTTTCGAACCACATGTAATTAAAATATATATGCACATAGAACTCTTGCGGAAACATATATATATATATATATATATATATATATATATATATATATATATATATATAATGTAAACATACAAATACGTATGTAAATGCATGTATTCACACGAAAATAACAGTAAATGTATACATGCAGCATATGCAAGCAATACCCATAAATACAAAGATAGATATAACCACACATAAGATAAACCCATAAAAATACACACGTGAATGATAATGCAACATGTAAATTTATCACACAGTTGACACTTATCTTGGTAAGAATATCACCAACTGTGTGCAAACCTTCCATGAACCTCCCAGCCTTAGACCACACTGCTCATCACTCTCAGCAGTGGGTCACCCCTGAGCTGGGACTAAACTCCACTCGGATAAAGGGGTTCCTAACCAGGCTGATGGATCATGAAAAACATGAAAGACTCTGTCAAAGGTGCCTACTCAAACTAATAGCCTACAGTCCCTCATTCTTCACATGTTTGTCCCACCCAGGAAGTGTGCCCCTTCTCTACTCAACAGTCCTCCGGTTGCCCCACTTCCTTTCCAGGCTTAAGCAACAGGCCGGACATGAAGTCTCAGAGCCTTGTAGCTACAGTTTAGCACCTTCAGGAAATCAATTCCCAACAATTCTCTTACCTAGATAATTGCTCACGGGCTAGAAAACCCGCCTCTTCAATATCCCACGGGCCTGACAACCCGCTTCTTCAGTCCAACTCCCAAGTTAACCATCTACACAAACAAGTATGGCTATCGATACATGTTTAGATACAGTCATGAAGGTACTAAGGATAGCTCCATGGGTGTGTGAATGTTCATGGATGATTGACTGGATGATGGGAAGAATGATGGAAGAACCCCCAAAATGAACTAAGTCCCAACAATATGTATGCATGTCCCCAACTTGACAATTGTCATGTTGGGAGCTTCTTTGGCCCACTTGTCCCTAACTTTGGAACTGAGGATAAGATAATTATCCATACTTTATACTTTAGGAAATATTAATATAATATTCATTTTTGGCTTAAGCTCCCTAACTTAGCCCTTTTCCTTAACTTTTAGCCCCACCCTTTCCCTAACTAGCGGAGTTTAGTCCCCCATACTCTTTTATCATGGTTGGTCTGCGCGAAACGATGTATTTTATATTAATTATGAGACATATAAAAAAATAGGCGCGTTGGCCTTTAACATCTAGGCTCTCTGGCCTAATCAAAACATAAGCATCCTAGCTTATAATAACAGGATGACCAGCCTATAAAACACATCATATACACAAAGGTTCGCTGGCCTCAATATCGCGTGCACTTAATATGTTGCACACGATATCTTGGAATGTGCACACTTCATCATTTTACTACGCACTAAATGTGCACAATATGCCATGAAAGGTGCATACAAAAATGATATCAAAACAACTCACCAGCTTACATGCATTTGTATTTACATTTACAATTGGGTTTTTCCTAGGGATATTACATTTGTGGCCCCCCTTTTCTATGGTTAGTTTAACCACACATGACCCCCCCCTATCAACGAAGAGATGACACGTGTCCCAAATGACGACAACAAGCAGAAAATCCAATCACACATTATAACAATGACATCTCTAAATCAATATTTTTTATGTGTCATAAAATCAAAGCTTGACGTGTGTCTAGTAAAATGTTATTTGATATGATGACTAAAAATCTTCCAATCTATGCCAGATCATCGAAATGAAGGAATGTGAAAGTTCAAGTTTATGCACACAAAGGGTATAATAAGTCCAATTTGGCACTTATTTCTACCAATGGACATCATCAAATGTACACTTCACGAATAAATATCAGTTGTCACGTTTTAAGCACAATCATACCTAATTATTTCACCAATATTCCAGCAGTTAAAGTCTCGGTCATCAGCAAAAGATTCAATTAGTTATCAAGCCAAGTTATATGAAGGTATTATCACTCGTGAAAGATCGAGATTATAGAATTATTGGAGATCTTTAATCATATTAAAATGATGACACATATATGTTCATCCATGACACGTCATGGGATCTCTATTTAGTATAGCCAATCAAAGTACATAATGAATAATTATTAATCATGAGAAAAGGTAACCTTTCGTCTCACAATTGAAGATAAAGAACTGAATTTTTAAATGTTTTTATAAATCCAGCCCGCATTCTTCGTGCTTCTGACGGAACCCTTGGCTATCGTCACAGGAGTGACGAAACTAGATCAACATTGCAAGAGAAACGACTATGGAGATAGTGGACTCTCATCTCTCTTGCAATGACCTTTGGCTATCATCGCAAGAGAGACGATTCAATGATGACCGTTACACTACTTGACAAAGTTAACATTGACCGTTACACTGTTTGACAAATTCAACATTGACTTGGTTAACTGTCGCCGCTCTTTCCATGAAAAATATATCTATAAATATTTTCCAAATTAGAGATGTTGCGACAATCTAATTTCTATAACAACGACAGTTCAGAACTTCAGAAAGGGTATTTTTGTGCGGAAGAATGTCGTAGAATATTAGAGGTGGGAAAAAAAGTAAAGAAGGTGAAAAGGGTGATGGTAGATGTTATTTCCCCTGCAAAAAATGTTGTGTTACACATCCCGTAAGAATTTTAATAACAACAACTACAAAACATTGTAGGAAATATGGGCACATTTATGGGGGGTTGAATGAATATCGTCCCGTGGTAATTAGCTATATATTCATTATCTGTTTTTATATTGTCGATTTTATATAAAATTATATATATGTATATATATTGTTTGAATATTTGTTATAGTACACACTAATTTTGCATGATTGTTTGTAATTATAAATTTAGAATTTCCCTCTAACTTTCTGCAAAATATTGCACCAAGTAGTACTAGTAGAAATGATGTTGTACAAGATGAGGAACACGATCAAGCAAATGAGGATCTCATGGAAGAATATGATGGGACAAATCAAGTTAATGATCCCATGGAAGAAGATGATGGGACAAATCAAATGATCCAAGATTTGTTTGCTCAGCCAGATGAGGATGGGGACAGTGATGGTATTTATGATGAACCTCTATTAGAAAAGGCAAATAAACAACTTTATGAAGGCTCAAGAACAATTCTTCTCTTCGCTACATTGATGCTAGTGAACTTAAATGTTATGAATAATTTGTCGAACACTTGTATGACATAGATCCTATGGTATGTAATATGTTTCATCTCATATACATAAATGTTGACTTTTTTCTATTTGTTTTTAGTGTTAATTAATTTGTAAAATAAGAATGCAATTTTTACAATTAATATTATTTACATTAACTAGTTATTTGTTATGTTGTAGATTGTTAGGTGAATTTTTTTTGCCATCGTCAAATATTTTAACTTGCACATATCGAGATTTGCATGCCATTATGAAAGACATTGGAATGGATTATAAAACTATAGATTCATGTCCTAATGATCATATTATATATTATGGACAACATGCTTTGAAAATAGAATGCCCGCAATGTCTTATCAGTAGATATCGAACTAATCAAGTAACAAAAAGGGTGCCTCAAAAGGTTCTTCGACATATTACCATAATTCCACGTTTGCAGCGATTGTTCAGGTGTGAAAGCATAGCACAATTTATGGATTACCATGCACATAACATAAGTGGAGATGGTGTTCTTAGAATTCCTGCCGATTGTTATGCATTTAGGAAAATTGAGGAAAAATGGGAAAATTTCAAAGATGAACCTCATAATGTTAGGCTTTCATTGGTAGCCGGCGGTGTTAATCCATTCAGAGAGCTTAGGTCTAGTTACTCAATGTGGACTACTTTTGTTATCAACAATAACATTCCTCCTTTGATGTCAATAAAGAGGAAGCACATACTGTTGACAATGATTGTTCCAGGTATTTGTTTACATTAATTTTTTGAATGTAACATTTTCATTTGTTTCATTTTTTGCATAATATCTTTTGTTTATTTATTTACTTATATATACATATCATGGTTATATTAATTATGTGTAATTTCAAATAATTAGGTAGGTACGCAATTTATTTATGTATCGTATATGTAATGTTTTGAATGTTTATTTTAATCATTGAATTTATTTTACCGTATTTGATAATTATTTTTGTGATTTCTTTTATGTTTCATGAAGGCTGTCATCATGAAGGTATTAATAATGGGCTTCCACGAGGAATGAAATGTTATCCCACTCAATTCATGAGGTTTCCCTACTATGAGGAGATAAAAATAGCTCATTTGTTTGATACAATGCATATTGGGAAGAATGTGATAGAAACGTTATGGTGAATCATAGATGGTAGGAGGGATAAAGAAAAAATTGTCAAAATTTGTACTGACATTCAGGAATCCAATCATGAAATGTGAAGTGTGATCCGATCAAATAAAGATGGACTCAACCAAAATAACCTTCCATGGTTATTAAAAGAGCAAAAAAACAATGATGTAAAAGAGTTCATTCAAAGAATTAAATTTCCCATAGGTTTTGCTTCAAACATAAATAATATCTTAACGAAGAAAGTCGAATTTGGTGGGGTAAAAACACATGATTGGCATACCTTCATTAAGGTAATAATTTTGGTATACATATTTATATGTATTGGCATTATACGTCTTTTAAGTTTTTTATTTTTTTTTGTCTACTTTGGTCGAAACAAATAACTATTCATTTTTTTTGTTACAGTATGTTCTACCTCTATCTCTCCCAAATGACTTTGACAACAACGTCAAACAAGTTATATATGATCTTGGCAAATACATGAGGTATGTAGTTGTGATTTATATGCAAAATGTTCTTCAATTTGTTGTTGTACTTAATGACATGTGTTTTATTTGTAATGTAATATATTAAATTATGTTATGTTGAAACATGTTATTTTATTGTGTCATGATCTCATGTAAATAGTTGTCATTGAAAGAAATCCATGAAGATGATATAAAGTATTGGAAGAGAGGAATTCCTCGGCTAATGTGTGAAATGAAAAAGTATATACCTCCAACATTTTTCAATGCACAAGAACACTACCTCATACACCAAGTTGAGGAGATTGAAATTTGTGGACCTATACACACAAGGTCAATGTGTATGGTGGAGAGGCACTTGAAATCATTGAAGGCTTTGGCTAGACAAAGAGAACGTCCTGAGGGTTATATGGTGGAGGGATATATGGTATATCAATTCATGGTGTATATTAGTCAGTATCTTCCTAAATTAGCAGCGCCAACTATGCATGCAATGGATCGCATTTGGGATGTGAACTCCATCAAAAAAATTGAAGATCAGGAGCACCTGTTGGGGAAAGGTAGAATGAAAAAAATGAGGTAATATATTAATAATTGTGGAGATTTATATTAATACATATAAATTTTCATTTTTTTTGTATATGATCATACTCATTAATATATTAATATATTTTATTTCATAAATAATTAATATTTACCATGGATGTTATAACTAATATTTAATATTGGTGAATTATGATTTTTTGATTAAGTTTCTCAAGATTGGGATGCACTGCATTTATACATTGCAAACAATCTTGACTGTATGAATGTATGGATTGAAAGATGCAAAAAACATCATGGTGGTAGGTTATCATAGCAACAATTGTTTGAAATGGTTAGAGAAGCTCGTCGTAATGGAGATGCCAATGTTATGCAAAAGGAAATTGATTTAGCATATGGTTTGAAAGATGGATAGGAAAGAAAATTCACCCATTTTATTCAGTTATTTTATATTATATTAATGTGACTACATGTGTACTTATATATTTTTTCAGATACTTTCCAAGTTATATAAGTATGTTTATTTATTAATTGAAAATGTATCTTTTACATGTATGGCATATTGCAGTTGAAATGCCACAAGGCTCTGTGGTGCAATGGTTGTAAATTTCGCATCAAACTGTTGGATGAAACCAGGAAAACTTCTGATAGTGGGATAACTGCAGTATTTGAGGTCACTAATGTATCCTATAGGAGTGACAGACATCCCTGAGAATATTAAAATCAATACTATGGGTATTTGAATGATATACTTGAGTGTGACTTTAATTCCTTCAAATTAGTTTTGTTCGACTTCAAATGGTATAGGTTATGAATGCATGAAAGCAATGAGGAAAGAACTATTATTCAACATGCCAACCGATTTTTGATGATTAAAGCAACAGTTCTTGAAAGAGGACATGATCTCTATGTTTTTCCAAGCCGATGTGAACAATTATTTTACTCAAATGTTCCAAGTGAGAGGGATTGGTCATTTTTTGTTAGGTATGATCCAAGAGGAAGGCCAGTTAAGTATACTCATGTACAGGAAGAAGATGATATTGAAGAAGAATATGATTCACCAGATCAAACAGATTCGAAAGATCATGCAGGTTCGACAGACGAATAAGACAAAGAAGATCATGATCCAAGCGTAGGATACAATGCAGTTCTTGATGATGATGTAGATGAAAATATGCTCGAAAATGACATTGATGACAATGATGATGTCATTAATCCTTTCAACATCATTTCTGAACTGGATGATGATACAGATATCGAGTTCAATGAAGAAGAAGATACAGAATAAGGATGATTATACATATGTTGAGTTGGATCAGGTACGTGACTATATATTTTAATTTGTATGAATTATTCTCTTAAAATAATTTACTTATGTCATGGCTTAATTCAATGTTTTTAAGTTTTATGCGATGTTTTGATAGCCTATGTTACATGTTGTTTAATTATTATGTGAAACTTGAAAATGGTCACAAATATACTAAATTACACGGTAAACTAACAATATCATTTACAAACACATAATTTCATTTACCTTCAATAATTTTTGTTTTTGTAGTTTCTATGCATGAATCTTACTAGGTTTCTTTTGATTATTTTCTATTTTATAGATTGGGTATTGGGGAATAGAGAGTGATGTGAGGGGGATGGGAGGGGCCATATGAGCTTCCACCTTCACTTGGTTGTCCATATTTAGTAGACGATAAATTATTCTTGAAACCAAGAGAATCTCATTCATTTTTATACCATCATGATCGTTGATGTCATCATTGTTTTCATAGTAGTGCATCATCAAAGTTTTGATGTACGTGTTTGTCATTTCTATAGAATCTTCATTGAAAATGTTTGAAAAAATGGGACTTTGTCCCATGATTTATGTGGAAAGAAGAACGTGCATTTCCAAATTACTCAAATATGAATCACACACCCACTCTATATATACGATCTCAACCTCGTTTCGTTTGAAACATATCGTTGTGATATTGAAAAATCCATTTTTTCGTTCATTGTTTAATCAACACCATAAAATATTCCCTTGCAGTACTAGATGCAGGAATGTGTGTATTGTCGAACAAATTTTAAAAGGAACAACGGAAAGACATTGTACAAGGACTAGACATGGGCAACAATGACCTGTGAATGGGGCCAACATTGAAATTTTTTCAAATTGTTTTTGTATGCACTTAAATTTGACATGGATAGACTATTCACATACCTTAATGATATGGGAGGGTTTCTGGACTCAAATTTGACTCACACACCCACTTTTTTCCATCATCAATTCATCATGTAAACCATAAGCCCTATTTTTCTTTCAAAGTACACAAATTGGTTGACACAAGTTTTAAGTTTGCATCAACCTTTCTTCATTTTTCTTTCAGGTTCTACATTAATGTATATACAATGTAGTGTGTCATAGTTGTGATGAAAAAATCCCTCTTTTTCGTTTATTGTTTAATCAACGCCATAAAAATATTCCCTTGTAGTACTATATGCGGGACCGTGTGTACTGTCGAACGAATTTTAAAAGGAACAACGAAAAGATATTGTACTAGGACTAGACATGGGAAACAATGACTTGTGAATGGGGCCAATGTTGAATTTTTTTCAAATTGTTTTTGTATGCACTGAAATTTGACATGGATAGACTATTCGCATGCCTTAACGATATGGGAGGGTTTCTGGACTCAAATTTGACTCACACACCCACTTGTTTCCATCATCAATTCATCATGTAAACCATAAACCTTATTTTTCTTTCAAAGTACACAAATTGGTTGACACAAGAGAAGCTCATTCATTATTATACCATCATGATCGTAGATAGACTATTCACATGCCTTAACGATATGGGAGGATTTCTGGACTCAAATTTGGCTCACACACCCACTTGTTTGCATCATCAATTTGACTCCCAAAGACAAATGTTATGGTCTAATTTTCCCAAACTATGAATGGGTTAGGACTAGAGTCAATCTCAGCATGACGGTCTTCTTTCCCCACTAATTCTGCCAAGCCCACTCCCTTGGATGTGGTTTCTCTAGAATATAGTAGCTAGGGATAGTGAGGAATCTCATTATGATCCATTCATGCGCATCACTAATTAGATGTTGAGGCATTTGTATACCTTAAAATAGTCATAGTTACTCCCACCATTTACCTGCTCTTGGTTGAATTTATTCACTTTGACATGCAGAAGAATGGGAATAAATCACATTGTGTCTTTAGAAGGGTTATGGGTTATGGGTCGATAATTTAGAAGGTTAGGGGGTGTATATTCAATGTCAAGGTTAGGCTATTATTAATACATTAACCCCTATCATATAATATATAATATAATAATTATTAAATATACATTTTAATTATTATTATTATTATTATATATATAATTATAATATATATTAATTATATATAATAATCCAAACCAAAAACAAAAAAATTACATTTCAAACCTATTACATTTCAAACATGCATGCGTATGAGGAGAGAAAATCGTGAGGAGACCACACAAGGAGATCAGATGAGGAGAGAAGAAGAGGAGAGACAAGGAGATCCAAGGAGGGATGAGGAGAGCACACTATGAGGAGAGCCAAGGAGAGCACATCGTGAGTAGCTTCCCAAACCATGAGATCTGCACGAGGGAATGTTGGAGAAGTAGATCTAGGGCACGATGCCAGAGGAGACAGAAGTCACAAAGGATGGAGGAAACCGAGCTAGAGGGAAGAATGTGAGCATGCTTGATAATGGTGATTGGATGTTACCATCATTCACTTTTCATTATTTTCCAAATTGATTTGGAAAACCTTCACATTGTAAATAAATCCAATGAATCGAGTTGATGATGTTTTCTCACCTGTTTTGGGGAGGGTGTTTGTTAGCATGCATAATGTCCAGGCACATCGATAATTCTTCCATCATGTTAATGCATTTAGGAAGGATCTACTTCACCAAAAATATCAACCCCCTTAACCATTCCATTTTGATCAATCTAAACAAGGTCATCATGCCTTCCTTCATGTTGTTCTTGAGATTGATTCTAGGCTCAAAGAATAATGTCAAGCATCAAATATTAAATGAAATCTTTTTTGTAATGCTTTCTTATACCCTCAATTTTATAAGATGCAACTTCAAATGAAATTTATGATAAGAAAATACAGAGGTAGTATCTCTTTCTCTGAGTCATAATTTTAATTTTGATATGGGGTTGAAATGATTCACAAAACTGTTAAAATAAAGTAAGGTATCAATTACAGATAAATATTACCTCATTTGCAGTAGAATAAAAATAGAAGATATGTCCTTGATAGATGATTAAAAATGCAGAATCTCACACAGATTACAGGTCTTGTTTTACTCATAGAAAGAACAAAGGAAAAAGTGTAATTGAACGGACTTATGATGTATTGAGATCACAATAGATGTATTACTAAATTGTAATCTTTCAATATTCAAGAGCCATAGAAAGAAGCTAGCATGAGAAGGAAACGAAAATACAAGGAAATCACATAACTCAAAGAAATGAAACTTAGAATCTCTGTCTTCTCTTTGTCTTGATATTCAATAACTTCTCTTTTTTACATTCGGCAACAAGAAGCCCGGAATAGATCTATGATTTGTTTATTTATACAAAAATGTATTAACTAAAAGTAGTTAGACATTCCACATTTTCCTCTCTAACTATAGATTACAATCAAAACTGAACAACAAAATGAAATTTTTGCTGAGATATGCTTGATCTGGTATCACTTCATTAGCTCCTTTATTTTCTCACGGATGTGCTTGATTTTCTTTGTTCATTGAACTGAGCACACATTTCCATTAATGCTACAACAAATCTGAATGGTTCAACATTCTCATCTAATTTATGCAAATACCTTTGTATGCACTAATGGTAACTTTTCCTGAATCTTGATGACTGCCTGAGCTGTATCTTGGTGTTGCAAATTTGGTTTTACCAACAAATCATTTATCTTTTGCATATCAACTTGATTTATCTGTTGGATGGTATTTTGGTATACTTTCCTTATTTTTCTTTGAATCTTGTTTATTCTTTTCAATCTCAATCTAACCTAGTATATCAGGAATAGCACTACTATTGAAATCAACCAATTCCAACTCTACAACATAAAGGGTGTTGATACAAGCTTCTTTTGCTTCTCTAGATGACTTCTTACTTTCTTCAAAGTTTGTCTCCCAAGATTTTAAATCCATTTCCCATTTTACTTTCTCATACTGTGAAAAAGGGGCAAGCCCAATAATATTGATTTTTTGTCTCCATACCATAAATTCTTGGAACTTTGATCTGGATACATAGGCCTCCTTTTCTTTCTCATGAATATTCTTCAGGGAATTATTCATCATTTGATAATATTTATGAATGATATCCATACTTTGATATAAATCCTTTTGGACAGTTTCCAGCTTTTCATTAATCTCAGATGCTTGCCTTTTAAATGCAACATTATATATTCTTGTGTTCTCCAGTAAAGCTATTCAGGTCTGTAATTGTCCTATTGCACTGTCTCGCTGAGAAAGCATAGAGTTTCTCACTTGTAAATCTTAGACACTCACTTCCAGTTCCTCCTGCAACCGCTTCATCTGTTGTTGATAACCCAGTCTGATTTGCTCCATGTCGAAATTCATTTTACTTATGCTAGTCTGTTTTATGTGTTGCATATCATTTTGCAAATGTTCAACCAATAGACTCTTCTTTTGCAGTTGTTTTGTAAGAATATCCACTGACCATTTGTTGGACGTAACAAAGGATCCTAATGAATCTATAACCCCTTTGGCAAAGTCAGGGTCATTTTGTCCCTATCCACCATATACCATTTTGTGTCTCTTAATAATCACTCCCTCCTTCTGCTGAGATTTTGTTCTAACGATGGATTTTATTTTTTTATTTAAAAAGAAACTTGATGGAGGCATATCTTCAGGAAGAATAGGTGTGAGGTCATCTATATGAATAACCTATGAACTGGGAACTTCAAAAAAAAAATTGTAGGAGTTAATGATGGAATGGGGGAAGTGATCAGTCCAGTGATTTGTTTGGACTCGTGACACTTTGGATAATAATAGTAGTAGTTGGTGATGAAAGGGGAAATGCATGTCTAAGGTTCATGAAAGCTTCAAAGGGTGCTAATAAATTTTGATCATTCTTACCTAGTATTGATGTCTTCACCTCTTTAGATAATACATCTGTATTCTTCGCTACTTCTGTAACTTTTTCCTTAGTCAAGCTTTGTTTGGGATCAATAGTTCTTGTTTCCTATGAGGATGAAATAGGCTTTGCTTCTCCCTACAAAATATTTGGCAGGTTGTTCCTTCTTTTCTTCTGAAAGTTGAGGAAGCCATCTTGTTGATCTGGAGGTAGATTTTGTAATCTTTTTTCCACTTCATCATAAGATCTAAATCCCCTGAAAACATCATCATAGGGGGAATCTTCATGCATGTATATTTTCATATTGAACTGGGCTAAATCATTCTCAACTACCCTATGAGGATCATGACTTTTTTATTTGATATCAACCAATTTGACATCTTCCAAAGCTGAAGCCTCAACTTTTGTATGACCAAAATCAGATAATGTAAACATGCCAACCTATATGGGAAAAATTGGCCACACTTTTTTCTGCGCTGTTTTCAAATCTTTGGTAATTCCTCATGCCACTGTTTGATAAGCCACTTCTCTACACACCAGTCTATCAGGTAATAATTTGGGAATGGCATGGGGTGAGACAAGGCAAATGAATACTCTAATGTAGAAGAAATTTTCTTCAATATACCAATATGCAATTGCACCCAAATTTCCCATAATATGTTCTGAGATTATTGGAGGAGGGTGACCGTAGATAGCCACATGAATGGGTATCACTACATTGTGACAAATTTCATAAAAGAAATATTTGTAATTTTCATCCCATAGCTTTGAGTGGTAAAAATGTATAGGCTCAGAACTAGATGGGGTCCAACTCCAATTCATGAGTGGAAAAGGAGTCACAAAACAGATTGCATCCATGATGTATGCGGACATATAAAAGGGATCATGTTGTCCTTTATATTTCAATGTGTTATAATCGAAAACCTCCTTGTCTAGGTTATATGATAACATTTTCTTTGATTGAAAAGTATAACCCTCAGTAACTTCATTGATTATGGAAACCCATTCCACTATAAAATGTGCATAATTTTTCCTACTGAATAATTGGCAGAGCATCATGGCGATGTACAAAATGTGAGCATCCAAAGATGTTGTGGAATATATTCCATGAGCATCAGTTTTGAATTTGGATGTATTACCCCACAAAGCTTTGATTATATCATGGATGGTTCTACCATGCTGAGTGCATTCCCTCCTTTCGAAATCCAATATAAATGTTGAATTATAAGTATAGTTAGGTTCAGACGATAATTTATACATTACTTGTATATCTTCTGGTCAAAAGGAGCCAACAGAGGTATTCAAGTGACTGAATATGCTTCTAGTTGGGATGTCTATATGGTTCAGGGCCCAACTTATCATGTCATTATAAGGCATTATCCTCAGTCGAGTAGCAACCTTGTGTAATTCGGACTGAGCCATTAGACTAAGCTTAGTTGAGAATGATTCATCCTCTTCTTCAGGTGAATCACTAGGACATAAAAGAATTTTGTGCTCCAAGATGTCGTACACATGTTTCCAAGTTTTGATAGCGTCTGTGATTCGACAAGTAGTGTCTAATATAATATCAGTATTTGGGTTAGAATCATCAGTAGACTTTCCTTCTTTGTGCGACACCATGAAGTTAACCCTCCCGTGAGAAGAAAAAACCTATAAGCTCTCAACACTAGATGTGAAAAATCCGATTGCAAATGGCAGAATGGTTTGAAGTTCGAAATTACCTTTATTCATAATACTATTAAAGTCTATTAATTTTCACATTAATCTACTGACAAACTAATTATTAAGAAAAAACTATGGAATTTATTACCTGGAAATCACAATATTCATCCAAATCTTTAACTTTAACGAGCTTTAAATGGAATTAAACTTTGGTGGTTCGTCGTTCGAGGGTTTTGAATGAAGAACAATGGAAATCTCCCGAAGTGCGAATTCAAGGAGTGATTAATTGATAGTTAATTATGATTAATTAAACTTGTTTAATGTTTTATTAGTTTTTAAAGCGTTTTTTATTCATTATTATATCAAATGCTTCGGTACATTGGTACTTTGGCGGTCCTAAACCTATCCTTTGATTTACCTCCCGAAGGACAATCTTTTGAAGTGATGTGGCAGTGATGACATCATCTTTAATGACATGTCAATAAAAGATGAGTGACACATGTCACCTAAAATCACGCGAATGATCTGTCACAAATGCTAAAAATGAATGCCACGTGTCAGCCCAGGATAAGGTTTTATGGCAAGTGTCCTGTGAATCATCTGTGGATCTACTTAGAATATTTTCGTGGGAAAACTGTCTTTGGGACTTTAGAGCTTTGTAACTTCGGTATTTTTTTTCTTTAGATGGTTTGAAACTCCCGAAGTGTGAAGTCTCGAAGTAAATGTTGGAAGCTTTCTTTTAAAATTCACGTAGCTTCATAATCCCAAAAACACGAGAGTCATTTGATCTGTTTAGCTAAAAAATCCTCAACGGATAATATTTAAAGCGCCTTATCGATATATAAAAAAACTGGATTTATTTAATTATAAAAAAAAACAATTCTCCTAAGTTTTTGGTTGATTTTCATTTCATTTTAAAAGATAAAAACAAAGGTTTCAAAATTAAAAAGTTTAACATTCTAAAGTTGTTCTAACACTTCCCAACATGATATTTTTGCATTGAAATCCAACTTTTATAAATATGGATCACACCAACCTAATTTTATTATGGGAGAAGGAATACGATAGTGGTAGAGAGAAATCATATCAGTGGGTAGGCCAAGGAAACGTAGGGATGAGGAAGTCATATCAGTGTGTTTGGATTTGAGATCCTTTGTGCATAGAAAGTTTGTTGATGGGATTACTCTTATATATTTAACATAGTCATTCCCTCGATGTTTATTAAGATAAACATAGAGTTTCACCTTTCTTAATTTCACCATTGTGAAGCTATTGAAGCCTACAAGGGAGTTGAACGATTCAAGAGGAGAGGGGTTGTCTCAAATGAAGAGAAAAAATCTTATTTCCCCCTTTTGGGATAGTGATCACATAATAAGAAGGAATAACCTCTTCAAGGATGTCCCTTAACTATGGATTAAGACAAATACCAAGGGCACTTGCCTAGTCATTGGAATGATTAAGGAAAACAATCATATACATATAAAATTATATGTAAAATAGAAATAAAGAGGAGTATATGTGCAATGTATCAGAATAAAATAAAATATTATTAAACTTCTTTAAGATGCACAATTAACTCCAAGAAAACCCCCTCAAAGTTGGGAACTCCTCAATAAAGGTGGAAAGATGCTCAAAGTAAGGTTTGACAAAGTCTTGCCACACGTCACTCTTCTTTGAAGTGCTTCCTCAAACCATGCTTTTCTAACATGTTCGTTCCTTAAAATAAGAATTCAAACCTCGAGATAGTGGAGCAATCCTCTTTGTTTGCATATGTAATCCTTGATCATGCCATACAATCACCTAATATTGCCTTATAAGGTGGAGCATTCCTTCCAATATTAACTTTAAACCATGTTCCTATGGTTTAGCTATCATGCGTCCTCTCCTTAGCTAGGCCACTCTTCAAGCATGTGTGCTAAGAAATTATTATAACCCCTTTTACATGGGGTGCTCCTCATCTAATTTTTTACTTTATCCTTATTTCATGGTTGGAAAGAGTCAAATCTGCCACTAATTGGTACCCCATTTGACTTCATCAAGCTGGGCACTCCCTCTAGAAATTGATTAATTAATTTTGGGGGGGTTGTGTGCATGATCCAGGTGGATATCAGTGACCACCCACCTTTTCCAACTGGCTCGAAACAATTTTTTGGCAATTTTGGCAATTTACTATTTTTAGCAGTTTTCAGGTCCTGGAACTTTCAGAGCCGTTTTGAGGCCCTAAACGACGTTTTTTGGGAAAACAAGGAGCAACATGGAAGTTCAATTTTGCTCACACCAAAGTTGTATTCCTCGGATAGATATTTCTAACAAGGTATTGAGTGCATCAAACAGAGATCGTATGCAAAAGTTACGACCCCGGGAAGTTGATGTACTGACTTACCCAAATGGGGCCCACATGACTTTTGGCGCTTCATCTCCTAGGGTTAGTTTTTTGGATGTCTAGGGTTTTTGACATTCTTGTTTATTGTAAAAATGCCTTCAAAGCCTCATTGTAACCATCTTCTTGTGAATGAGTGCAACCGTCACATCTCTTTTCAAAGATAAGCCACCACCATTCTAGCAAGCTTGTTTTCCGCTGCATTTTACAGTTTCAACTTATTTCCTTATTGAATAGAAAATCGGTTTTACTGCATCTCTGTTATTTTTTGTTAAGCATCTATTAATAATCTGTATTCATTTCATCCTTCTCATAAAATCTGGATCAGTGGTACCAGAGTGGTTTTCTCCTTGTCATCTTAATGCATGTCCCCAACAAGGTCGGAGTACAATGAATTGGGTGTAGAGCTTGTTTCTCTTGAGGAAAAAATATATCGCACACCCAAGTGACCTCTCATGGAAGGAGAAAATAAATATGATGGGACAGGAGATCCTTTCAAAATGTTTCTTGAGGAATCCCCCATGCAACAGAGGAACGATATGATGGATATTTTCGCACAAATCCTTCGGCGGTTACCAACAGGTGAGGCATCTTCTTCGAGTGGAGGCGTCACCGCATTCAAGGTACAAATCAACTTCGATATTCATGTATTTGAAGGTTAGATAGACGCAGATGTTGTAGACAAGTGGTTGAATCTACTAGAAGGCTATTTTTGTGTCCATAACTTTTCGAATAGAGAAAAGATTACTTTTGTGCTCCTCAAAGTCGTTCCCCATGTCAAAGATTGGTGGGAAACTTTCTGTGAGCAAAAGGAAACAGAGGAACCCCCATCATTTATAGTCACGACCACCTGGGAATCCTTCAGGGATGTTATTAAGGAACAATACTACCCTATCAGAAGTTATGACGACTTGTATACCAAATCGACCACACTGTGGCAAGAAAGAGACCAAGCAATGCCAAAGTTCACAAATATCTTCCATACCTTGCACACCAAGCTAGGTATCAAAGATTCGGAGAGACATCTGGTGCTCAAGTATCACAGTGCTCTGCATAGATACATCTAGACCGAAATGGAATTTTTGGACATCTCGTCCTTGGGCATGGCCTACCAATATTTCATCAAAATTTAGCAGAATCTCAAACAAAAGGCGCGACAATTTGGGCCTGGGAACCCCTCACAGCAAAAGCCAGGAAAGGGTGGCCCCAACCCACAAAAAAAATGACAAAGCAAATATGGATAGTATTAGGACAACCAGTCCAATCTGCAAGCAAAGAAAGACACCGGAAAGACAAAGAAAGATAATGGGAAGTGGTGTGACTTCCATAAGATCCCTTGGCATAAGAGTGTTGACTGTCGCTCAAAGTAGTCACTGGTGGCCGAAGTGAAAGAATCTTAATCAAATGCGGGTTCCGACTCTAAGTTAGAATCAGAAAGGGGAAGATGGATCATTGATGCAGAACCCAGTGCCACCGTTTCTACCACCAATCTCCAGCCTGATGAACCAGACGAGCCAGAAGAAGGAGAGTGCCTCTTCCATTCAAATACGTGGGTAAAAGGAACCCTGTTGCACTTCATCGTTGATAGAGGTAGCCAGAAGAACCTCATCTCAGCAGAGGTCGTCAAGTGTTTGGCCCTGCTGACAACACCGCACCCACAACCCTACACCATTTTATGGATCCGCCAAGGAAGCGATCTCTGCATTAGCCAACAGTGTCGAATATCGTACGTAATCAAGCCCTTCAAAGACGAGGTATTGTGTGATGTTTCTCCTCTCAAAGTTTGTGATGTTCTTTTGGGCCAACATTATTTATGGAAACGTCATGTTGTATATGAGTCTGGTCCTCATAGTGTTATTATTACTTTGAATAGGAAATTGTACAAGATACCTGAAGCAGTCCCACCTAATGCTATTTCCTTGATCTCTACTAAGAAATGCAGGAAGGTCATCTCTCGGACGGGGAATTTTTTCTTCTTTGTGATTCACTCTCAGAATGAGTGAAAGATCACAGCCACATCCAGGGTCTCTGTGGCTAAACTCTCCACACAATAGAAGTAAGTAGATAAGGTCATGGAAGAATACTTAGATATCATCTCCTCACCTATTGGGGTACCTCTGCACTGTCAGGTCAAGCACCCCATCGATCTGACCCACAACGCATCGTTTCCCAATGGGCCAATATATCTCCACTCTTTGTTAGATAATGAGGAGATCAAGACACAGATCCAAGAACTGCTCCACAAGGGGCACATCCATCCCAGCTCATCACCTTGCGGGAGCCCAATCGTGCTGGTACAGAAGAAAGATGGAACATGGCGACTCTGCATTGATTACCGAGCTCTAAATAAAATCACAGTGAGAAATCGGTACCCTGATCCCCAAATCGACGACCTCCTTGATCAACTCATGGGGGAAAAATACTTCAGTAAGATTGATCTGAAGTTTGGCTACCACCAGGTCCCGATAGAACATATAGGTGTATGGAAGACCTCCTTCAAGTCAAAGGAAGGACTTTTTGAATGCTTGGTCATGCCCTTTGGTTTGACAAATTCTCCAGCCACTTTCATGAGGATGATGGATGATATCCTATGACCATTCACCAACAATTTTGTAGTGGTGTATCTGGATGACATTCTCATTTACAACAAGATTTGGGTAGAACATTTACAACATATTCAACAGGTTCTGCACACCCTGCGACCGCACAAGCTATACACCAACTTGGAAAAATGCTCCTTTGGCATGGACAGGGTCCATTACATGGGCTACATCATTGATCAACATGTCATACATGTTGATCCAATGAAGATCCAAGTCATCCATGACTGGACAGCCCCAACCAGACTCACTGAACTTCGTATCTTCTTGGGCCTTACCAATTTCTACCACAGGTTCGTGCTGGGATTCTCCCATATTTCATGGGCCCTCATCCAAATAACCAGGTGTGGTGGTAAGGATAAATTTGCATGGGGCCAGTCCCAACAACAAGTGTTTGATGATTTGAAGCAGTGCTTGTACTCAGTCCTAGTACTTTCACTACCAAACCTATAGAAGCCCTTTGAGATCAAGACAAATTCTTCAGACTATGTTGTGGGCATTGTTCTCACTCAGCACGACCACCCCGTGGCCTATCATATTGAGACACTATCATATGTTGTCCATAAGTACCCTACTTACGACAAAGAAATGTACTCCATTGTGCAAGCCTTTCACTAGTGGAGACATTACATTCTTGGAAAGGAGACAGACATCCACTCTGATCATAAGCCACTACAGTTCATGCAGACATAAGGAAAATTGCAGAATGACCGCCATCAAAAGTGTTCCACATACTTGCAGCAATTCCACCTCAACATCAAGTATAAAATAGGAAGCACCATTCGCATCATTTATTGCCTTAGTAGACCGCCAGTCGTGGCACTCACCACAGTGCTAGACTCCTACGGCCATGAGACCTTTGGATGGCCCCAACTCTATGAGAGAGACTCAGACTTTTCCACCACCTATCAAATGTTGGGTGCAAATGCAGTTGTCGATAATTTCCATCTTCAAGATGGGTTGTTGTGTCATCTGGGACATATCTTTGTTCCATCAAGCGAGCGAGTGAACTTATTTGGGAATCCCACTACAGTCGGGTGGTGGGACTCTTCGATGTCGAAAATATAGTGGCGATGCTACAAAAACATTTCTACTGGATGAAAATTCGACATGAGGTCAGCAAGTATATCAGGTCCTGCAGTGCCTGCACCATTGCCAAACCGAGCACTAAGAAATAGGGCATGTACACCCCTCTTCCTACTCCTAAAATTCCATGGGAATCCATCTCAATGGACTACATGTCGGGCCTCCCATCCACCAAGTGGGGAAATGACTGTGTTTTTGTGGTTGTTGATCACTTTTCTAAGATGGTGATTCTAGTTGCCTGCAAGAAGAGCATCACAATAGAGGCTACTGCCAAGATATTCTTTGAACGAGTCTGGGTACATTTTGGAATCCCATAAACCATTTTCTCATATCGAGATAGTTGATTTATCATCACATTCTGGTCGAGCCTTTGTCAATGTTGGACACCAAGCTCACCAAATCCACGGCCTTCCATCCCGAGAAAGATGGCCAAACCGAGGTCGTAAATCCAATGATTGTGCATATCCTGTGCATGTATAACTCTAAGCACCCTCACACATGGTATGAGATCCTTCCCTATGTCCATCATAGCTACAATCGAGCCCTGCATAGCTCAACCGACCACAACCCCTTTCAGGAGGGGTTGGGATTCCAACCATTGGGTCCCATACATGTTGCACTTTCCCTTGCGATCACCTTGACCGACTCATATCCTACTCCAACCAAAGCTGACAAAGCCACCTGTTTCATTGAGTAGATCTAGCACATATGCAAACAGGTTTAGGATATCCTACAAAAATCTAATGACAAGTACAAGCAGTTCCATTATCAACATCGGGTTCCACATAAGTTTCAGGTGGGCGACAAAGTTTGGTTGCACTTGGAGAAGGAACGCCTTACAGGACCCCATCAGAAGATTTTCCCACTTCATTATGGGTCATACACCATCACCAAGTTTGTGGGGGATAATGATTTTGAGCTCAACATTCCTCCTTTCCTTGGCCTGCACCCAGTGTTCAATGTGGATCTCCTTCGACCTTATTTCCCACCATTACTAGACACCTCAGAAGTAGAAAAATAGCTGACACCAACAGAGCTCAAACCCAACTACATACAAAAGGAATCCAGTGATCAGATTGTGGACACACTGATAAAGGGAACTCGACAACAAAGGATCCCTCTGTATTGAGTCGTCAAAGCAGGGCAGCTCCTGCACCAAGGCAAGTGGCTCACCCGAGGCCAAATTCAATAGAAATTTTCTCATCTGATGGGGAGACTCAATGCAATGGATACCATTGCTTCCTAAGTAGGGAGGATTGATCCAGGTGGATATCAGTGGCCACCCACCTTTTCCAACTAGCTCAAAACAATTTTCTGGCAATTTTGGTAATTTACTATTTTTAGAATTTTTTTTGGTCTTGAAACTTCTAGAGTCGCTTTGAGGCCCAAAACGACGTTTTTTGGGAAAATGGGGAGCAACATGGAATTTCCTTTGTTTTTTCTCACACCAAAGTTTTATTCCTCAAATAGATATTTCTAACGAGGTATTGAGTGCATCAAATAGAGATCGTATGCAAAAGTTACGAGGCCACAAAGTTGATGTACTGACTTACCCAAATGGGGCCCACATGAATTTTGGCGCTTCATCTCCTAGGGTTAGGTTTTTGGATGTATAGGTCTTTTGAAATTCCCATTTATTGTAAAAATGCCTTCAGAGCCTCATTGTAACCATCTTCTTGCGAATGAGCGCAGACGTCACATCTCTTCTCAGAGATAACCGCCACCATTCTAGCAAGCTTATTTTTCGCTGCATTTTATAGTTTCAACTTATTTCCTTATTGAATAGAAAACCATTTTTATTGTATATTTGTTATTCTGTGTTAAGCATCTGTTAATATTTTGTAGTCATCTCATCCTACTCATAAAATCCGGATCAGTGCAAGGGTTTAGAACTTTGAATATAGAAAAAAAAAGTTCAAAAATTGGAACTAGGTTGAGGATGGACTACTCACTATTTGGGGGTTCTAATTATATTATATTATAATGTGGAAGGATGATTGTGGAAAAGGGCCAGCCACAAAACATGTAATTTATTATCAAATTCGACTTTCATTTTACGTGAATTTTATTATTTATTTATATAATTTTATTTGTGTGGAAATCACTTATTTCATTTGTTTATATAACTTAAATAACATTGATTTTCATGCTGAAATTATATGTAGTCGGCAAGCCATATTGATCATGATTCTGCCGATGAGGAGGGGTTGTATTCATCCCCCGACCCGACAATATTAATAAAAATAAATATCATTAAAGAGAACAAGGAACCCGATAGCTTGTTAAGTCGTCCAGATTAAACTCCTGACATCCTAGAAATGATCAATCTCCTTTTGTCACATCTTAACACATATAAGGTAATAAACATAATTTAAAGTTTTTTTTTTAATGTACTCATATGTTCAATTAAGAAACTTTATTTTTTAACTTTTACATTATCTCACGAAAAAAACATTTTATTTTTTATAAAGATATTTTTGGAGCCTATTCAGCCTGGTGTTGGTAGTAGTGGCGTTGCAGAGATGCCACAGAGTTATGACGCAAGATGTCATTCAACTTCTAGAGTATTGTTTACTTCTCCATCTTCTGCGCCTAATTTAGATAGGATCCATGACACACACCACCAGGAATCCCCATAGCAGTCAGGCTCTAGAGGTGGTGACAGAGATGAGGCTTATGATGTGGTTGACATGGTTCCATTTCTTGGAGCTAGATGTGTGAACAACGCAGGGATCCTTACATGCACATTTTTGGTCGCCGATAACGGACTTCCATTAAATCAAATAAGACTCCCAATTAGCTTTTCATATTTTAATTGTTTCATGTTGTCCATCTCATACAAAAATCATCTAGATTATTATTTTTAAATTAATGATCATATATTTTTGTGTGTAGGAAAATACCATTTTTATAGGCACCCGGAGAGCAAGGCCTTGTTTATTTTTGGGGAAAACTTACACGTGAGGTGGAATTTCCAGAATTCCAACCTCAAAAAAGAACTTATGGATTATCTTGAATGCCTCTTTGGAGTAGACATGTTCAATAAAAAAGTGGTCACCTCTGCAACAGGCGAATATTTAAAATATACGCGGGATGTTTATAAACAAAGCTTGGCAGGAAACCCTAGGTATGAGCGTCATCTCTCGAATCTAGAGAGGGAGTGGAAGGTGATCATTGATGATGCAAAAGAAAATATATTGAAAAAAGCAGGAGAAAAAATAACTGGTACCCCAAGGTGAATTAGAATATTTTGATTTCAATACCTTTAATTTTCTTTAGATCTAAATAAAAGTGTGGTATATAACATACTTGAAAATTTTGATGATAGGTTGCCTGACACTTTGAAGGCAACCAAAGTAATGATTTTAAAACATGGACAACACAAGCTAGGCCAGGGAGGCTACTTGAGGTTATAGTCATGAATCATAAGCAACCAAACATCTTAAGAATATTATTTGTATCGCCTTAATAATTTCAGTTTATTACATCCAAAAAAATTAAAAAAGTATGCTCTTATGCAATGCAAGGCGACGACTTCATAACTGAAACCATGAAGGAAGACCTCCAACTTGGTACAAGTATGGCTATAAAGACGTGGTTGATCGTAGGAAAATCATGGGGCAGACCCCAAGAACCAGTTTGCGGGATAAGGTAAATAAAAATCAGTGTACATTAACCTTTCATTACTTATAAAATACGTAAAAGATTGATATCATCCATAACTTTAATGTCTTGTTTTTTTTTAATTAGGGGAGAAACACTATCAATGAAACCATTAGCATTGGACAACAAAGAGTTGATAGTGAAGTGCGGCCAGAAGATCATGGTGCTCCCCGGTAGCCCCATCCTAGTGGTGTGAAACCCCAATATGTTCCTGTGACTAAGGCCCACGAAAGTAAAATGGTTGTATATTAATCATATACTTAATAATTTCGTACTTATAAATTTTGTACTTATAATTTTTATTACTTCTACATTTACGATTTTGTCCTTATAATTTTTTGTGTTTCAATGGCAGAGAATGACATAGTTGAGCCTCCTCAACCTGAAGATGATCAAGAGAAAAGGGAATCCATTCCAACAGTGTTAACTAGTGGACCAGCAGGTAAATAATTACATTGCAGAGGTTTTTTAAAATATTAATGAACTACTTCAATGATATTTAAAAGTTGGCCATATAAATTTAATATTTTTTGTTTTTGTAGATGATGGCCCCTCACAGCAAGCTCCTCAACCTGAAGATGATCAGGAGAATATGAAATTCATTCCAACGGTGCCAACTAGTGGACCAACAAGTAAATAATTACATTGCAGAGGTTTTTTTTAATATTAATGAACTACTTCAATGATATTTAAAAATTGGCCATATAAATTTAATATTGTTTTTTTGTAGGTGATGGCCCCTCACAGCAACCTCCATGCCCTGGGTATGAGACCAGGCATGCTCCGCGTGAAAGGACTAAAGCAACATCAGCTGTTGAAGAGCACCCAGTAAATGAAGACATGGACATGGATGATTTACTTAAGAAAAGGAAAACACAAAAGAATACTAAAAGAAATTGACGATGTATAATAATTTTATAAGACAGATAGATGTACATTATATAGCTAGTATGTTTGTAACATGTTTTGAATGATAAATCTCATTTATAAAAATTATTTTTTATGACATATGCCTTTGAATGATAAACCTCATTTATATCTTTACAATCACTTTATATCAATTTTGAATATTTTTAATGCATATTTTTTAGTAGAATATAGATTGGGTATTGGGGAATTGAGAATGATGTGAGGGGCGGGGAGAGGCCATAGGAGCTTCCACCTTCACGTGGTTGGCCTTGTTTAGTAGAGAAAATTTTATTGGAGTCGTTTATTCTTGGAGCAAACCTCTCTCCATTCAACGGAGCAACAACATAGTCAATGTTGACTTGATTGTTGCTCCTTCAGATTGAGGGAGGTTTTCTCCAAGATCATATGGCTCCAATAAATTATTCTCAAAACCAGGAGGATCTTATTTGGGTCGTCGCATCTGAGATGTGTGTGTGTGTGTGTGTGTCACTATTTAATCTTCTCTCATATGGATTTTACAAAAAAAAATATCAATGGTGTTTACTATTTGCAATCTTGTCGGTTTTAATTTCTATTAGGATTTATTGACATGTCTTAAAATTATTTTTTGGTTTTTACTAAAAACTAAATACAATTCTATTTTTATTTACTACAGTATGAATTTTGCGCATTTGCAGATGCTCTAGATATTGTATCAATGCAATGCTACACATTAGAATATCAAAGATTAGGTATGTCTTATCTTTTTTCTTCTTTTTATGACTTCTTAAGGTTCCTTTATTTATTTATTTTTACATTACCATCATTTGTGGGCCACTATGGGGCCATTCATTCTATCTAATGAACCACACCCAAGTATGTAGCATATGTGATTCCCTTTAGTTCATCATATCATATGATTCACACAGCTAATCTAATACTTCGACTTGGTTTTTTGTGGTTGTGTATAAGTAATCCCCTATATATCATAGTATAAGCATAACCATAATTATGCAATAGAGTATTTTAAATGAATGAGATATACATACCACTTTCGAGTAGAAATTACAAATCATAGGCACCAATGAACCTAAATACTCATCCCAAGTTCCAAGAAGATGAAAATCAAACCTCCCACCCACATAAAAGTGGATAGGGGGTTGGGTGTGTTACACCAATGACCTCTATACACTCCTATGATATTTATTACTCTCATGTGATACTTATTGTAATATTTCTTATTTTGTTGTAGAGTATTTCTTTAGCACCAAAGGAAATTATTCCACCCTTACCTCTAGAGAAAGAGAAAATTGAAAATGCTTTAGATATAGACATTTCTACCAATATATTAGTCAGTGCCATTACACCAACACTTGG
>ML815198.1:153748-165092 GCA_009831015.1 Picea engelmannii | reverse complement strand
GATGGTTTTTGAAATACCCTCATTTTTTAGAATTGTAAAGAACTATTTCAGAATGAACTTAATTGAGAAGTCATGTTTAGAACCAGAGACAAACTTTTTTTTTTCATCAAAGGCATGTGTGATTGGATTTGAGGAGGAACTACTTCCGACTCTGTTTCATGAATGGATGTTGTAGCGAGTAAGAGTTTCTAAATCTATTGATAAGTTAGCTAACTCAATATTTTTATAGTTCTTGTCTCTAATGGTGGAAAAAAATCATGGTGTTAATGTGTGATTAGTGATTAGAGCTAAGGAAACAAATTTTCTTTCCATCATTTTATTACATGTATGTTTTATTTCGATAATTGTATCTCAGTCAATAATTAAATACCAACAAGTTGATGTATTAGTACTAGGCTTGTCACAGGTGTAAAAATCTTCGTCTGCATGCTTGAGCATGAGGGATATCCAAAGATCAGCCTTCTTCAGTAGTTAAGATTCCCATTTTTACCAGTTGGTTTATACCAGCAAACATCCTTTTACCAGCTCCACCTTGTAGAAGAAAATACAAAAAGAGAACGTTTAAAACAAAGAAGGAACTTTCATAAGAAGATGTCATGTCAATCACTACTTAAATCCCATTGATTATTTCGCCGAAAAAACAGATCTGGAGAACCATTCCACTATCAAACACTACCGAGTCTAATTGGGCCTCGATGGATGGTTTGGTTCCTACTATTGAGTTAAATGGATTTAGGACCCCTCAACAAGACAATGGGAAGACTAAGAAAGATACTGAGCAGTGGTGTGACTTCCATAAGAGACCCTAGCATAACACTGTCGATTTCCGCTCTAAACAATCATTAATGGCTGAAGTAAAAGCCTCTGAATCAGATGTGGGTTCTGACTTTGAGTTAGAACTAGAGAAGGGGAGACAGATAATTGATGATGAACCTAGTGCCACCGTTGCTATCACCAAGATCCAACCCAATGAACTTGATGAGCCATAGGAAGGCGAGAGCCTCTTTCATTCACAGATGTGGGTGAAAGGAAATCCACTGCACTTCATCATTGATAGTGGTAGCTACAAGAAAATCATCTCAATAGAGGTCATCAAGTGACTAGCCATGCTGAAAAACGTCACACCCACAACCCTACACCATTGGATGGCTTCATCAAGGAAGTGATCTTTGCATCAACCAACAATTTCGTCTCTTGTGCGACATCAAGACATTCAAAGATGAGGTATTGTGTGATGATTCTAACCTTGAAGTTTGTGATGTTATTTTGGACCAACCTTATTTATGGAAACGTCATGTTGTATATGAGTCTAGGCCTCACAGTGTTATTATTAATTTGAATAAGAAATTTTACAGGATACCCGAGGTAGTTCCACCTAGTGTTATTTTCTTGACCTCTACCAAGCAATGTAGGAAGGTCATTTTTCAGACCGAGAAGTTTGTCTTCTTTGTGATTTTTTCTCATAGTGAGCGAAAGGTTGCAGCCACATCTCGATGCATCGAAAGCAAGAGGATAAGGTCATCGAAGAATACAAAGACATCTTCTCATCACCTACTGGAGTACCTCTACACTGTCAGGTCAAGCATCCCATTGATCTAACCCTCGACACACTGCTACCAAATGGGATAGTATATCATCACTCTCTGCTAGAAAATCAGGAGATCAAGCATCATATCTAAGAATTTCTCCACAAGTAGCACATCTGACTCAACACATCACCTTGTGGAAGCCCATTCGTGTTGGTGCAGAAGAAATATGGGACCTGGCGACTTTTCATTGACTATCGAGCTCTAAACAAAATCATAGTTAGGAACAGATACTCGATTCCTCAAATCAACAATCTCCTTGATCAGATCAAGGGGGCCAAATACTTCAGTAAGATTGATCTGAAGTCTAGATACCATCAGGTCCCAATAGAATAGACAGATGTATGGAAAACTGCCTTCAAGTCAAAAGAAGGTCTTTTTGAATGGATAGTCATGCCCTTTTGTCTGACGAATGCCCCAACAAATTTCATGAGGTTGATGGATGATATCCTATGGCCTTTCACTAATTGATTTGTGGTGGTGTATCTATATGAAATCCTCATCTACAAAAAGATTTGGGCAAAACACTTACAACATAGTCAACAGGTTCTGCACACTCTGCAACACACAAGCTGTATGCCAACCTTGAAAAATGCTCATTCGGCATGGACAAGGTCCAATACCTAGGATACATTGTTGATGCACATGGTGTACATGTTGATCCATCCAAGATCCAAGTCATTCGTGACTGACCAGTCCCAACTACGCTCACCGAGCTTCGTATCTTCTTAGGCCTTTCCAATTTCTATCATAGGTTCATGTTGGTATTCTCCCATATTACATGGGCCCTCAGTCAAATAAACATAGGTGGTGGTAAGGAAAAATTTGTGTGGGATGTGTCCGAACATAAAGTGTTCGATGTTCTAAAGAAACACTTGTATTCAACTCCAATGCTCTCATTACCTGACCTGCAACATCCCTTTGAGATCAAGATATATGCTTCAGACTATGTTGTGGGTGCAGTCCTCACTCAACATGACCACCTAGTGGCCCATCATAGTGAGACACTATAAGATGTCATCAGTAAGTACCCTACTTATGAAAAGGAAATGTACTCCATTGTGAAAGCCTGCTGCTAGTGGTGACATTACATTCTCAGAAAGGAGACAATCATCCAAACTGATCATAAGCCACTGCAGTTCATGCAGACAAAAGGAAAGTTCCTGAATGACTACCATTAGAAGTGGTCCACATATTTGCAGTATTTCCACCTCAACATCAAGTATAAAACATGAAGTACCAACCGAGTCGTTGATTGCCTCATTCAACATCCAGACACGACACTCACCACAGTGCTAGACTCTTGCAACCATAAGACCTACGGGTGGTGCCACCTCTATGAGATGGATCCTAACTTTACCAACACCTACCAGATGTTGGGTGCCAACACAACTGTCAATAATTTCCATATTCATGATGGGTTATTGTGACATATGGGTCATCTCTGTGTTCCATCAAGCGAGGGAGCGAGCGAAGCTTATTTGGAAAGCCCAATATAGTCAGGTGGCAGGACACTTTGACATGGAAAAGGCAGTGGCAGTGATGCAATGACATTTTTACCAGCCAAAACTTCGATAGGATGTCAGAAAATATATTTGGTCCTGCACTACTTGTGCTATTTCCAAACCAACCATCAAGAAACAAGGAATGTAAAATCATCTGCCTACTCTTAAAAAGCCGAGGGAATCCATCTCAATGGACTACATGTCGAGCCTCCCTTCCACCAAGTGTGGAAATGACTATGTTTTTGTGGTTGTTGATTTCTTTTCCAAGATGGTGATTTTGGTCTCCTGCAAGAAGAGCATCACGATGGAGGACACTGCCAAGATTTTCTTTGAACAAGTGTGTGTACACTTTTGGATCCCCCAAACCATTATCTTAGATTGAGATAGTCGGTTCCTTAACACATTTTGGGCGAGCCTTTGGTCACTGTTGGACACCAAGCTCACCAAGTCCACTACCTTCCACCCCTAGATGGATGGACAAACCAAGGTTGTGAACTGGATGATCATGCACATCCTACACATGTACAATTCTAAGAACCCTCACACCTGGGATGAGATTCTTCCCTATGTTTAGGACAACTACAACATAGCCATACATAGCTCAACCGACCACAAGCCATTTCATGTGGGGTTGGTATTTCAACCATTGGGTCCCATGGATGTTGCACTACCCCTTGTGGCCACCCATGCAGATTCGTCACATGCTCCAACTACAGCTGACAAATCCACCTGATTCATTGAGCGGATCCAACACATCCACAAATGGGTTCATGATATTTTATAAAAGTCCAATGCCAAGTACAAGTAGCACCATGATCAACATCAGGTGCCACACAAAGTTAGGGTGGGAGACAACGTTTGGTTGCACTTGCATAAAGAACAACTTACAGGGCCTCATTGAAAGCTTCATCCAATCCATCATGGGCCTTACACCATTACCAAGGATGTGGGTGACAATGTTAGTGACCTAACCTACCTAACCCCTCAAGTGGGTAGAATAATATATTTCCATGTAATAAAGGTCAATATTAATAAGGCCTAGCAATAAGGAGGAATAAGTCAATTGTAAGAAGACCTAATAGAAGCTTCTGCTTCTAGAAGGATCGTCCTCTAGATTTTTCTTTTGGATAGATACATTTAGTATAAATAAGAGTAGAGGGTTTGAGAATTTTTGTCTTGGATATTATGGTAATAGAACTCTTCTCTGCTGGAGGTTGCCCCCTCGAAGAGGTAAGTGAACATTTCTATCATTAATCAAGGTGCTCTTTCTGGTATTATTCTGGTATTGTTCTGGTTATATCATTGTTGTTCTTCCATTTCTAGCTAAAATATTTATGTTCTGCATACTATTATATATATGGAATACTACAAGTGGTACCAGAGCAATTTCCTCGACAAAAAATTGTGGGTTAATTTTATTTAGGGTAGAGACATATTCTGGAATCTTAAAGCTACAAACATCTATCATTATGCACATAAACCTGAGGTCATGGAGTAATACACACAAGAAATATGAGGTACTTAAGCACACATCTGTTGGCCACCCTTATAGCCCCTGTTGGTACCCCTTCGAGTAGTAACACATCAAACAACACATGTATAAGGATTGACCTAGATCTCCTGAATCCCTCCATAGATAAATCGATCAGTCTCTTGACTACTATAGTGCCACCAAGAACATCACTCAAGAATATATTGTCTAGTACATGGGTAGTCAAGTAGTACGACTAAGGGAACGATCTAGCCTCCTTAGTTGGTGCCCTGAGATATTGGGTCGAGTACTACTGTTGGACCCCACAAGTATATCAGAGAGCTATAGCACAGGGAAAACCCTTGTCTCTAGAAACCCTGAATACCCTAACCCTTGGGACAGAAACAAAAACAGAAAAAACAATATCTATTGTCGCACAATTGCACCTTTTGCATTATGGTTGCGAAATTACTACATGTTTCTTCTTGTTAAGAATTTGGGCATTTCGTCACTATAGTATTATTCAAGCCAGAGTATAACTCCACAGTAGTAAATAAAAAGAGTATAATGATCCTGCCGACACACTTATTTGTGACCTATCGCATTGGATTCCCCTTTTCTCCCTGATCATAGTCATACCTTTCATTTTTAATCCATTTTTAATTTTTTTTGCAGTGGACCTGAACCCTTCTCAACTTCTTTATGTTTCCACCTATTCCATTATATTCCCCTTCTCACCTAGATAGTCATGGTACCTATCACTTATAATCCCAAATTTTATGGTCCTTATACAATTCTCAAGCCTGTGGGAAAGGTGGCCTATCAGTTATATTTGCCCAGTTCTTCTAAGCTCCATCATGTTTTTCATGTCTCCTGCTTAAAGAAGGTGATTAGAACTAAGTGTCAAACTCAAACCAACCTTCCTGAGTTTTATGAAGAAGGATCCATCTGGTTGCATACACAAGCAGTTTTGGATTAGGGTGAGCGTTGTCTTCGTCAATGCACCATCAAGGAAGTGTTATTCCAGTGGAAAGATACAACTCTCGCAAATGCCACCTGGGAGCCAACTAACCTTCTAAAACAATTTCCTCATATCAAGCCTTGAGGAAAAGGTTGATTTTAAGGGGGAGGGCATGTTCAGGACCTAAACTACCTAACCCCTCAAGTGGGTAGAATAATATATTTCCATGTATTAAAGGTCAATATTAATAATGCCAAGCAATAAGGAGGAAAAAGTCAATTGTAAGAATACCTAATAGAAGATTTCGCTTCTAGAAGGATCTACCTCTAGATTGTTCTTTTGGATAGATATATTTAGTATAAATAAGAGTAGAAGGTATGAGAATTTTTGTCTTGGATATTATGGTAATAGATATCTACTCCGTTGGAGGTTTCCCCCTCGAAAAAGGCAAGTGAATGTTTCTCTCATTAATCAAGGTTCTCTTTCTAGTATTATTCTGGTATTGTTCTGGTTATATCATTGTTGCTCTACCATTTCTAGCTAAAATATTTCTATTATGATGTTGGCACAGGGGCGGAATCATGGTTCAACGCTTCAACAATGCACCAACAAAACCCTAACTACCGACCCTTTCAGAAACACCTGGGAAGTAGATGAAGTCTCAACTGAGGTAGAGGCAAGGGGGGTGCAGGACTCAATTGTTTACAACTGAACTGGGACACAGATCCATGATTACAACACTTAATAGAGAACTTATCCAATCAATATGCATAAGTTCATACATCCCATTCATATCACAGATTAAACCCTAATTACAGATCAACGCAATAACAACCAAGATCAAGTACTTTAAATCACCTAGCACATGGAATTTACTCAGATCTAACAATCAAATATCATAAAGCACTAAGAATCCACAGATCTATCTTTCATACATCAACATCAATGCACTAAGAAGATAAACACATAAACAACATGAGCAATATTTCACAAAGCACATCAGAAAACAGGATGTACGTGGTTCACCCCAGTGTGGCGCTATGTCCACCAACTCTTCTTCTTCTTTATTAGTATTCGGTCTCCTTACATTCGTCTACTCCTATGCACAAATCCACAGATCTTAGATTCACACTAGATAGGGGATGTGCGCACAACATACTAGATCCACCTTCCTCAAAACCGGGTTAAGGCACAACACCAACTCCTTAATTGCACAGAGCCTTACATACTACATCTGTGCACCAAGAAACTTACATTCTCTTACAATAAGCCAAATACACAATGCACATAGCCAACCACTACTCGTGCATTGATCCGATCATATCTACTTCTTACATTTCTTAGCTATCTATTTATACATTTAAAAAAAGGCCTAAGAATGGGTAAAACCCATGGGTCAACATCCCATACCCGTTACATAAACCCTAAAATCCCAAAAAGTCCAAAAAATAGGCGAGATCCCGTGATCTCCACTTCGCCTGGGCATTCCATCTTTGACCAGCCTATTGAAGTCCCAAAAATGGTCAAACATGACCAATGTTTCCTTAAAACTTGGTTAAGGGACAACACGCCCCCAACACTCACCTATGAATCGTCCCGAGTCACTCAGATCTGGGAAGTGTTGCTTCATGGGCCTTGATATTAGCTTGATCTGCCTCAACTTGTTGCTTTGCTGGAGCCTCCTGCTCGGTGAACTCCTGAATCACTTGCTCAGTAACAGGCTCTTCCAGGCACTATTCCACTGTTGCAACCAGTTATTCTAAATGTGATCCTTGTCCTTCAACTGTTTCAAAAATCATGCAGGGTTCATCCTGCACTGGTTGGAGTTTTTATGTCACTTCCATAACCTTTCTCTGGATGGCAATAACCTGTTGTTGGACTGGGCATTGTTCATGTGATCACTTCATTTTCTCAACTTCCGTAAGTAGCTTCATCTGAGATTACATAGTGGACGCCTGTTGCTTCTCCTCCTGGAGTTGTGCTTCCAATTTCCTCAGCTCTGGATCTTCTACAAGGCGCACATAGGTCTACGTACTCCAATCCCTTAATTTCTTACACTCTGAGGTGAGTGCCCTGATTCTTTCTACTACGTTCCTGGCAACTTCTTCCCTCTGATCGTGCACTTAATGCGGAGTGCTCAACACTACTTGAAGTTCTAACTCCATTACTCTTGCTTGAAGTTGTTGAATAACCTTAGTGAGCTTCTCCACTTGTATCTCAGTTGACTCTTATTCCTCCTATGACAAGCTTGACACAGAGCGAAGTGCTCTAGTTATTTCATCTTTAACCCCAATCTTCTCTGCCAGCAACTGGTCTTTTTTTTCCTGTATATTCGCATTGTTCTGCCCGAACTTCGCCTAAATTTCATTTTTCTCTGTTTTTTTAACTCGAAGTTGCTCTAGGACCTCCTCCTTTTCTTGATTTAAGGCCTCTGTGGCCTTCTCCTTTTCTTCTTGGAATCGACAAACTCGAGCCTCTATTGCATATAATAACCTTCGTAATTGGGTGGTCTCATCCCCCAATTCTACACTTTCCACTGAAGGGGGTGCAATAGGCACTGCACGGCTCGAATGGATAGCTTGTTGTATTTATTTCAGCTCTTTCTTAATTCTATCATACATCGACTCCTGTTTTTCTCCATGTATTTGCAAGATGTCTTCTTAAGCATCCTCTACAACTGTGATGATGAGCTCGATATCATCCACTGTGAGCACATTATGCAACTGAGGCTTATTGGCTTGAGTCTTATTTTGAGATGAGGGTTTCTGTCGAGAAACCTTCCTTTTATTTGATGTCTTGGCCTCTGTAAGGGGTTCCTTTGGTGGTGTCACTTCAACTTTATATTGATTGTCTCCTTCTTCCCCTCCTTCCTCTTGGTTTACTTCATCTCCTCCTCCTCCTGTAGGTGAGTCAAGAGAAGTTTCCTCTGATGCATTGTCCTTCTCATTGCTTTCTATGTCCTGCACTTCATCCTTTTTCTTCTTTTTCTTTGCGCTACTCTATCCATCATGTTCAACCCGGGTGACCAATGGACTTCCGATGATGTTGGGGTCGAAAAGTTCTGCATATTCCACTGGTACAAGAAATTCTACTGGCCATTCCTTAGTGATCTCTTCCATGTCTTCCTCGGGTCAATTTATAATAAGATTTCAACTCCTTCTTACTTTCATCCTTATGCGCAGTGATATAGATGAAGTGTTGGTATGCGTAGAACTTCACGAACGGTTTGTACTGATGGAGTGTATTCAGTGTCATTCGGGGGAATGATTCAATGGATCACTTCACCTGTAGGTAGTAAGTATGGAAGACAACGTTCGAATGCCACTACTTTTTCATATCATTCGTGTACCACAATGTGGAGAACCTTGTGGCTAATGGCTCCGATGGCTCAACTTCCGGGAAGGCTTCTCCATCCTGCATTTTTCCAAGCGACAAATGTGATTAGTACCAATAGAAATCTAAAGTGAAACTCATACCCTTGATCTTCTGCTTCACGACATTTCTTTTCCATATCATTGAAAAGGTAACTTGCCCAATTCATCTGCATTCCTTCAACGCATTTCCCTGCAAGGTCCACTATGAACCCTATGACTTGTGTCTTCCAGTTCTTTCTGATGAGCTTGCCAATGATCAATTGAGAAGCAAGGTGCACTACATCATCCTGGATGGAGGCTACCTTGTAGCCTCGCTTCCCCTTCTCTACATCACCATAGTATTCTTTGATACGATGTGCCAGGGAGCGATCTGACATCTTCCCTGGGTAGAATTAGTGAGGATCTTGTCCTTGCATGCTCATTCCTATGATCAAGTGGATCAGCGCCAAATCCACAGTGATGCACCTATCTAACCAAATATAACCTCCATGATAGCACGATAGGAGGAGTTTAACGCAAGCGTTAACCTCTTGATGTCAGCCGAAGTGGTGGATCTTCATCACATTCAAGATCATTGATCATGCGAGCTCCTTAATCCATGGTTGGGGAACTATATTGGGATTTTCCCTAGTCATCTTCATCAGGTACCTATGTAGCATGAGGATCACATAGTTCTTTTGGTCTCTGTGGTTGAAGTCACTGATCTTGAGAGCTAGGATTAGTCCCAACTAAGGTCCAACTACGCATATCCCCTTTGAGAGGTACGCAGTGATCAACATGTATTGGAAATCATGTGGGACACTGTCACGGTTCACTACGCCAGCTAAAGGCAGTATATAGTCTAACAATACCGACGAGATCTACTTCACGTTAGACAGATCATCACAGTGCTTGCTTCGTTTCTCAACAACATAGCCAGAACATCGTCCAGTCAATGGGGATGCTTGCAATCCGCCAGTCGACGATGTCTGTATTCCTACATACATGACTTTCTCAGCCATGAGGTCTATCAAAATATCCTCCACAGAATTTTCTAGTGCGCTATGATCGCCTGACATTCACACTTGTAATCATGGAGATCGGGTAGGTGAATAGACAAACAAGGTAATCCAATGAACGGTGAGGTCTAGACAACACAAAGTGATATGTAATCAATTCTTGGTTAGCTCAGATATCTCGGTTTGCAAAAAGGAGTCCCAACATAAAATCTAATGGGATAAATAAGAAACATCGTAATAGATTCCTCCAACGGCCAGGAGTGCCTCAATCATTACAAATCAGGTTGTTATGGCACAGTCCCAACGATCCAATGATGGTCTTTCTAGTAATAACTATGTTTCTAATTGTTCTTGAGCATCATTCTAATGGTTGGGACGCCTCCAACGGTCATATATCTTCATCGTGGTGAAGTCCCATTCTGCGTGGTTCTACTATTCCGATGAGGTTCAAGTTCTGCAAGTCTACCTTCTGCGTAGTCTTCTCTGGAATTTCCTGTAGTCTTTCTAACTTTGCTTTCTTCTTACTGAGCTTTCTTTCCTTATTTCCTGTGATTTGAGTCTATGGATTTTTCTTTCCATTCTTATTCTTATATTCTCTTAGTGTAGTAACTTCGCACTGTTGATGTTCTTTCAAAGGGTTTAAAGGTAATTCCTCTTCCCTTACTATTTCTAGGGTGGATGCACTTATTTCCTACATGGGCAGGTTATTTAAGCCTTCTTGTATTCTTTCAACTTTGACAACTAATTCTCTATCCCTCTGTTGTTTTGACTTATCCTCTTGTTCTTTTATTAGTCGTGCTATCTTTCTAGCTATGAAGTACCTTAATTCTTTCTTTTTTTTCTCTGTAGCTTCCTCCTTTGCTTTCCTTCTGATCTAGTCCTTCTCAATCCAAATATTTCCTAAAAAAAGTGCAAAATGGGTGTTATTCTCGACAAACTTAATGAATTTGAATTATTCTTCAGTCGATGTTTCATGAGCAATCATAGGTGTTAGGCAGAAATATTGTCGTTTAATTCCGTTGTAGTATTTGCCCAACTATTTAATTTGTCAATCCGAGGTTTGTAGGCTTACGAAGCACACACACTATATATGCAGGACTGAAGTAGAAGTAATCTAATCTAAATTGCTGAAATGAAACTAATCTAGGAAAGCATCGAAATACTAACTAAGAAAGCAAGAAATTTCATAAGGGAAAAAAACAATACAACATGTGAAGAGTTGAACGACAAAAGACATATGTGAGCTCACACAATATATCAATCTCAAATTATATTACAAGAGTCAAATGACAAAGCATGAAATAATAACAAAGCTAAGAATCAAAGCGAAGAATCCCCTTCTCCCAATTACAAGACTAAATTATGAATTACATCCCCAATTATGAATAACATGATTCTCCCTATTATGAATTATCCCCCATGAAGAGAGAGAACTCTCTTATATACATG
>ML815198.1:133989-148395 GCA_009831015.1 Picea engelmannii | reverse complement strand
ACATACCTTGTTGAATTCTGGATTATTCTAGAGAGCGACCTTGTAGAGCGTGCCCCACACGGAATATTTGTTGAATAAATCTAAAACTATTAAAAAAAATACTAAATACTGTACTCTAACAAACACATTTTGTCTTACTTGATTTTGATCTTTTATGAAGAAGTTATGACGTTTTTACCCGAAATACCTATTTTAGACTAGTTTTAGGACTAGCCACAAACCCTATTTTCCACGGAGTGTAAATCCAAAAATAAAAAGACCCAAAAGATCATTTTTTTACCACATATACTTTGATATGTTTCCTCAATGTCATAGAAATTTCACGATCCGAATCATTCTAGAAAAAAAATTATTGCGAAAATGGTGAGATGACCTGTAAATAACATACCTTAGAAAGCATCAGCAAAAGAATTTATCCTTCCTTGAATTACGGACTTATTTTCTTCACCTTCCTTCATAAATTTGGCTTAGATATTCTTTGGTTACCTCAGACACCTATAGATATTCAATATTCTCAAGTGTTATGTAAAATTAGAGAGCCTTGCCTCTTATTTATACTCTCCAAGTAGCTTCCTTAAAAACATCTTCTAGGTCACTTTGCCCACTTTCCTTAATTTAGGGTTAACCCACTTCTAATTTCTCCATTAAATTTACTATTTAAATAATTTATTTTTTATTCACTTTGAATTATAGTACACTCATCACTTCACTCAACCTGTATATCTGTCAGATTTTGTTTCATCCAAAGAACCTGTGTACAACATGCTACTGCTGCAATATATTCTGCCTCGACTGTAGATAGAGATATTGATGATTGTTTCTTGCTCAGCCATGATACTAAACACTCACCCAAGTGGAACGTTGTTCCAATGGTGCTTCATCGGTCATCAATACATCCTGCCCAATCTGCATCTGTGTAGGCAATAAGAGATAGATCATTTCCTTTTGGATACCATAATCCAAATTCTTCTATCCCTTTGAGATATCTGAAAATCCTCTTCACTACTAATGCATGTGATTCCTTAGGTGTTGCTTGAAATCATGCAACTTGTCCAACTGCCTTCATTACATCTCGTTTGGATTTTGTAACATATAGTAGGCTACCAATCATTGACCTGTATTGCCTCTGATCTATATACTTTGAATCATCATATTTACTTAACTTGCAACTGGTTTGCATGGGATTGATAACTCGTTTGCAATCTTCCATTCCAAACCTCTTTAGCATTTCTCTAATACACTTGGTTTGAGAAATAAAAATTCCTTGGTTTCTTTGACATATCTGAAGTCCCAGAAAGAAGGACAGTTCTCCAAGTAATGACATTTCAAATTCATTTTGCATATCCTTTGCAAATTTCTGGCTTAACCTGTCATCATCACTACCAAAAATATTATGATCAACATAAACTTCAATTAATAAAATATTACCTTGAGTTACCTTGATGTAGAGGTTGTTGTATACACTTCCTTTTCTAAACATATTGGCCCTTGACCAAGTTTTTGGAATTTGTTGGTCATGATGACCTATTTTGGAACTTCGACAACTTGTTGAAGGAGGAGCGCAAGACGAAGCAGATATCATGGGATCTTGGCCCCCTTTTTGGGTTTTTGGGAATATGTAACGGGAAGGGGATGTCGAGCCATGGGTTTACCCATGTTTAGGACTATTTTGTATGCATATATAGATGTCTAGGCCATATAGAGAAGTAGTGGATGATATATCTATGTGATGTAGGCTAAGTGCCAAGAGTTGGATCTGTGTGATCAAGGCTTTGTGCATTCTGTGTAAGACTTGTAGAGCTGAGTGCAAGTCCCTGTGCGATACGATAGGAGGCTTAGTGTTGTAACACAAGTAAGAGGGATCTAGAGAGATGCACATATCTTCTGTCCTGTGTGGAGTAAGGGTTTTGAGGCTTTGTGCTTGTAACCGATTGACCAAAGACTATAAAGAAGAAGAGTTGGTGGACGTAGCCCCAGGGTGGGGGTGAACCACGTAAACACTGTGTTATGTGCTTTGTGCTTTGTCTTGATGTGTTCATATGTTATATGCTAAGTGCTTTGATATGTTTAGATAGATATATTCATTCTTGGTGCTTATTATATGTGAGAGTGTTAGATCTGATCTAGATAGTCATGCTTAGTGCTCGATATGCTCATTCTGATCCATTTGTATATGCTAAGTGATTGAATACTATAGATTAGTGTGAATATTGCGAAGCTCTGTTGTATCAACAAAGTGAATAGTGATTACATATTAAGGAACTGATGACGCTAAGAGTTGTATTAAGTATTATAATCACAGATCTGTGTCCCAGCTAAGGTTGCAGACACTTGAGTCTTGCAACCATCCCTGCCTCTAGCTCGGGTGATACTTCATCTACTTCGCAGGTGTTGCCGAAAGGGTTGGTAGTTAGGGTTTTGTTGGTGCGTTGTTGTAGCGTTGAACCCTGGGTCTGCCCCTGTGCCAACAAATGGTAAAATTGCCAGGACCTAAAACTGTGATTGTTGGGAACTGAGAAAGAGAAAGCTATGTGAAAAGATTCATCCTGAAATTGTGAAAGCTCTGTGTGTAGATCTGTGCCCTAGTACACAGTATTCTACTTGACTTATAAAGCTATGTGCTAAAGAAAGAAGGTTAGATATGAAAGAAATAAACCTGATCTAAAGAAAGAAGGTCATATCTGAAAGAAAGAAACCTGATCTAAAGAAAGAAGATCAAATCTAAAGGAAAGAAGGGAGATATGGACACTTGGCGCTCTAAGAAAAGTAAAAGTAAGAACGTATGATTAAAAGAGGTAAGATCTACAAGCTCTTTTCTCTAATAAAGGTAAGAATAGTTAAAATTTTTATATCTGGAAGCTTTGTGCTCTGTAAAAGTAAGATAAGTGAAAATTTTCATTTCTAGAGTATGGATATAGGTATGATTGATAGATTCTGTCCTAGATTAAAAACTAGGGCACTAATAGATGAAAGAAGGTTTGATATGAATAGATATGATGAGAATCATGAAAGATATGTTATACCTATGCATAGAAAAGATGTTTGGACTAACAAATGGATGCAAGATCCTAGAAAGAATTTGTTGTAGGTTAGCCCATACGATCCTAGCGTGCAGTACATGAGAGGTTGCGGATCATTTAAAAGAAAGAGAGGATTGACCCTTTGTTATAGTTGCAGAAGACCAGGACATCTTTCTAAGGAGTGACCTAGAAGACCTGGTTGTCTTTGTTGTAAGGCTATGGACCATGAAGTGTTGGATTTCCCCAGAATGATTGCTAAGATTGAAAGTATGAATATAAGACAAGAAAACCCTAAGCCAGATCCAAGAACTAAGGCTATAGAAGAACCCCAGAAAGAATGAGAGAAGGCATTACTACAGATGAAAGACACCTTGGATGACCATCGACATGTTCGACTATTAGAGATTTTTAAAGACAAGGAGTGCCTTGAAGCAAGAATAGGGGACTTCGACATTGACTATGTTCTAGATGAGGACACACAAGTGAATATCATGACAAAAAGAACTTGGGAAGCTATAGGAAGGCCTGCTACGATCCCTTCATTAGGAGGAATAGGACTATTCAGACGAAAGATGGTAAACTTATGTGGGAAGCTCGTTCAAATACGTATGAATGTCAATGGAACTTTGACAGAGGAAGATTTTGAGATTATTAAGTTTATTGAATACAACACCCCGTTTACCATGTTAATAGGAAAACCTTGGATTGACATAGCTCAAGCCAGACGAAAGGAAGAAGAAGAATCCTCGGAGCAGAAGAAATAAGACTTAAAAGATTTCATGGCTAGAAGGATCGCACAATTGATTGAAGAACAAGAGAACATATCGAAGCTAGTTGTCACTACAAACATTGATGTTGAAGCTGCAAGAACATTAGGAGACCCACAGAAGACTGAAGTACTTACTCCAGATAAAGAAGAGGTATTACCCCTGAATCCTAGGAAAAAATCTCAACAACGCGCAGTGACTATGTTAAGACATGATAAGAATCAAAATGGAAAAGAGACTACCGAGATGAAGCTCACTGGAAATAAGGCAAGGAAACAAAGTAAGAAGAGAGCTAAGTTGTAGAAGGTTCTAGAGGGAACTTCGCAGAAAGAAAATTTGTAGAATTGTAGCTTCGTCGAGATATCTGAACAACAACACATGGCACTTCACCATGGAAAAAAAATATAGTCGTTGGGGTCGATATATCCATTCGACTTCTGCTCCGAATGGACAAAAAAGAAATAAAGGTTTGTCATCAGACCGTTGGACCGCACCATAAAGGATCGAACAATAGTTAATATGGGATCATAACCATTGCACATGAACTGTTGTCAATTTTCCTACTTATCCCTTTGCACCATGCATAAAGAACACTTTTGCTAACTGATAATTTGAAGCACACAGACTAAGCGAATTGCATACAATGATCATTGCGCCCTTGCTATTATTCCAGTGCAATGTCTAAGTCCATCGTGACATCGATAATTTTAATCCTGAGCACGTATGTCCGACGAGCTCACCGCAGTTGAAGAATCGGTGACAAAATTTCTCCTTGAATTGATGACTGAAAGAGTCATGTTAGAGAGAGGAGTATCTATAGGTGTACAAGAATATTCAACGAGAGGACTGTCGACCTCTCCATCCACTACCCATGGAGTTGGACCATCCCATGAAAGGCAAACTAAGCACAAGGATGACTTAGAGAATGCTAAGTTGATTCTGAGCATCCTACTTGCCTATCTACCACCTCTGAGTGGCACAATAAACTGAGACAGTGTGCCCAGAGACTTTGAATACATGTTGGTTATTGCGTTCCTTCCACAAGAGGTGCGCGTAGTTCGTGCTAACCAGGATAAGCTCGCATTGTTGAATTTTAGTGACTTCAACCTCGATGAAAGGAAGTTTTACAACATGCTCACCCCACATAAGTATCTGACGAGAAAAAAAGGAAAGAACTCAAAGATTACCCCTCAGTCATGGACCTAGAACCTCGCGTAGTCCACCCTACTGAATGTTATGAAGATTCTGCACTTCGGGCGACACCAAAAGGTGAACGCATGCGTCAAATTACTATTGTATTGCTATCATGGAGGTTATTTGTGGTTGAATCACCACATCATAGTGGATCCGACATTGATCAATCAGATCACAAGGCTAAGCATGCAAGGCCCCGACCCATAGGATTTCTACCCTGGAAAGATCGCGGATCATGCTCTCGCCCAGAGGATAAAGGATACTTATGGAGATGTAGAGAAGGGCATGAGAGGATACAAGGTATCCTCTGTCCAGAGCGGCGCAATGCGCATAGCCTTTCAACTGATCGTAGGGAAATTAGTTCGCAAGAACCGACCCACCCAAGTAACCAGATTTGTAGTCGACCTTGCAGGGAAGTGCGCAAAGGGCCTACACATGAATTGGGTGAAGTACTTGGTGAACCAGTTAGAACTGGATTGTAGGGAAGTGCAAGACCAAGGATATGAGTTCCACTTCAGTTGGCTTCTCATCTTAATCACGCTCATCACATGGGAGATGCCAGAAGGTGTGACCTTCCCGGACATCGATCCCTTTGAACCACTGGCAACGAAGTTCAGTACGTTGTGGTACTCCAGCAACATGAACAAGCAGTGGCAATCAAATTTCATCTTCCGCACTTATTACAACCAGCTGAAGACCACTATCCAGTCTGAGCCTCATATAACCCCGAACACACTCCATAGGTTTAGGCCATTGATGAAATTCAGCGTGGACCGCCATTTCATCTATATCACAGCACGCACTGATGAGAATAAACAATAGTTGTAGTCATACTACAAGCTGGCGAAGTAAGAATTAGAAGAGATTACTAAGGAATGGTTGGCAGACCTCCTTGTTCCAACAAACCTTGCAGAGATGTCCGATGTTGACAGTCCAGAAACTGCGATGAATATACCTGGACCTAGCAAGACAAAGAAGACCGAAGAGGTCCATGATTTAGATAATGAATTCATGAAGAGTGCTTCTATCTTACCTGAGCAAGGAGGTGATGACGAAGAGATAGATGGCGCAAAATTTCAACCGAAGAAAGGTGAAGTTACACCGCCTAGAGACGAGGAGGACCCCTCAAAGAAAAGAAAGGTTTCCCCTCTGAAACCTTTTTCAAGGAAGAAATCGAAAGCAACCATGACCAAATTTGAGACCACCCTCACCTCAAATGACTTCGACTTCATCGTTGCACCACCGAAGGATGCTTCACTGGAGATAGCAAAGAAGTAAGAAGCTAAGCAGGAGGAGGTGTTCAGTCAGATCAAGGTTGAAATTCAAGAAGTGCAACAGACACTACAGTCCAGCCGTGCAGTTTCTATTGCGCCTCTATCAACAGGAACACCAGAAATAGGAGATGAGCCAGCTAAACTCCACCGAATCATTGATACAGTCGAAGCTCACCTTTGACGAGCACAAGAGGAGACAATGGAAGCCACCCAAGATTTGGCACAAGCATAAGAAGACCTTATAGAACAACATAGTACTGCCAAACGTGAGAAGCTTACTCTGCAAGAGAGGTTCAATGAAGAAAAAGCCCAGCTGCATAAAGAGAAGGAAAAATTGCTCGCAGAGAAACTCAAAGTACAGGATATGGTCCACAGGGCACTTCTCTCTGTGACAATTATTGAAGTAAAGGTCTAATAACGAGTTCCACAACAGGTGGCACAACTCGAAGATGTAATCCAGCAGCGCATAGCATACTTGGAGCTCCACATTGTTCCCAAGACTTCACAAGATGTACAAGACCAAAGGGAAGCCATTTCCCATAGTGTAGTTGATAGATTAAGAGCTCTTGCCTTGGAGTGCAAGTAGCTGAGTAACCGGAGCGCTCAAACATATGAAAACCTCACTGAGAATCTTGAGTTACAGGCATTGGAGTCGCAAATCCAAGAAGCGAAGAAGCACGCAGATACACTACAGGTACAACTGAAGGCCCTGTCAGTTGTAGACAGAATGAAGAGGTCTCACAAATAACGTAAATCTCAACAACGGATCCATATGCTTCAAAGAAAAGTGATGGAAGTCACTCAACAACTTCAACCTGCGCAAGATAAGGCATGCTTGTTGTTTATAGAGGTCAAGAGCCAAGGAATAGAGATAGAACAGGTCGTCATCTCAGTAAACAATGCCTAGAAGGACCAGTGAATGACACAGTGATCGAAGAGTTCACTAAACAAGAGGCCACAACAAAGCAACAAGTCAAAGCAACTCGAGGCGTTCGAGGCAGAATTGCTTAGACCAGAGTGACTCAGGACGAGTAATAGGTGAGTGTTGGGGGCCTGTTGACCCGTAATCAATTTTTGGGAATTTCTTAGTCATGATTACCTATTTTGGAACTTCGACAGCCTGTCGAAGGAGGAGTACAAGATGAAGCAGAGATCATGGGATCTCATCCCCTTTTTGGGTTTTTGAGAATATGTAACGAGAAGGGGAGGTTTTCCCATGGGTTTACCCATGTTTATGCCTATTTTGTATGTATATATAGATTTCTAGTCCATATAGAGAAGTAGTGGATGATATATCTATGTGATGTAGGCTAAGTACCAAGAGTTGGATCTATGTGATCAAGGCTTTTTGCATTCTGTGTAAGACTTAGAGAGCTGAGTGCAAGTCCCTGTTTAATATGATAGGAGGCTTAGTGTTGTATCGCAAGGAAGAGGGATCTAGCAAGCTGTGCAGATCTATTGTCCTGTGCAGAGTAAGGGTTTTGAGGATCTGTTCTTGTAACCGATTGACCAAAGACTATAAAGAAGAAGAGTTGGTGGACGTATCCCCAGGGTAGGGGAGAACCACGTAAACACGGTGTTATGTGCTTTGTGCTTTGTCTTGATGTGTTCATATGTTATATGCTAAGTGCTCTGATATGTTTAGATAGATCTATTCATGCTTAGTGATTATTATATGTGAGAATGTTAGATCTGATCTATATAGTCATGCTGAGTGTTTGATATGCTCATTCTGATCCATTTGTATATGTTAAGTGATTGAATACTATAGATTAATGTGAATACTGTGAAGATCTATTGTATCAATGAAGTGAATAATGATTACATATTAAGGAACTGATGGTTCTAAGAGTTGTATTAAGTATTATAATCACATATATGTGTCCCGGCTAAGGTTGCAAACACCTAAGTCTTGCAACCACCCCTGCCTCTACCTCGGGTGAGACTTCATCTGCTTCACAGGTGTTGCTGAAAGGGTCGGTAGTTAGGGTTTTGTTGGTGCGTTTTTGTAGTGTTGAACCCTGGGTCTACCCCTGTGCCAACAGAACCATACCTAGTGTAGATATTTATCTAGTCTAGAGTACCATGCTCTAGGAGCCCGTTTTAGACCATACAAGGCCTTATTTAATTTGCACACATAGTCTGCATTCTATGACAACTGAAATTCTTCTAGTTTTTCAATGTAGACTTCTTCTTCAAGTTTCCCATTCATAAAAGCTGATTTTACGTCCATCTGATACACTTAAATATTTTTGGAGCATGCATAAGATAAAAGAAATCAGATTGCTTCCATTATGGAAACTAGGGAAAATGTCTCTTCAAAGTCGATTCCTTCAACATGTGCATATCCTTTACATATTAATCTATCTTTGTTCCTTGTAACCTATCCATCTTCGTTTAATTTATTTGTGTATACCCACTTTGTGTGTTATGAACCAAACCCTTGAGGTAGGGAAACACCATACAATGGATCCTATTATGGAAGGGATCCTCTCCTGTTCACTTGTCTCTTTGAGGGGACATCCTCCTATTGAGCTACCACTCCAAATACAATATTTCTCTTCATATCCCATTACATTGCTTGAACCTCTTTATACAGTGCTACCATCACCTAAGAACATTCTAGAGGAGGAGTCTTCTAGAAGTAGAACCTTCTAAGAATTCCTCTTACATTTATTATATCTAACTACCCATTTATTATATCTAACTACCATAGTGGATCTTATTTAATAATATAGTGGACCTAGTCCACCTTACATTGAATGAACTCCACTATTATCACTATGGGCCCTCTGGGCCCCCACTACTACCTCTCTAGCTACCTATCATTCCATCCCCCTTAAGAAAATGTTGTCTTCAATGCTTGATGTACAACCATATACCAGGTCCCATGGATAATTGTGGACCATAATACTGAAGAAAACTGGAGAACCAAGGTCCCATGTAGAAAGGAAAGCCACCATGCTGAAGTAGTCCAACCACCATTTTAACTCTGGGTCTCATGTCTAAGTGTTCATGTGAACTCCCCATGGAATATTTTGGAACCCAATAACCAACTCAAAATGATGCTCCAAAGTCTGACACCTGTCATGTGGATCCAAATAAGAAGATCCATCCACATAGTGGAAAAGGGTCGTAGAAGAATCTATAAGGAATAATACCACTGTAGAATATGTAGGATGGACACTGGTAATAATCATTGGCTCTCAATTTTTCACATTGATTCTCTCTACAAAAGGTGGATTAGAGTCATCAAATAAAATATGAAAGTGGTTGTCATCCTAGAAATGATAACTATCCATATACCAATCATCACAATCAGTCTCAAAATCATACCAAGAATATATTTCTTGATTATATTTATCCCTGATGTCCTCCATAATAAATATCTCCTACATGCTATCCAATGAATCTTGAATACTACAAAAACTATCATTGAGGCCATCTGCAAGGTCATGCAATCTAGCATCCAATGTGTCATACAATTGGGATTTGAATGATTCAGTAATTTGTAGAAATTATTTGAGGGTTTGAGAAAAAATAGCCATCTAAGAACCCTATGAACTCTTCATTCCTACAGATGTCATGAAAAAACCCAAAAAATAAAACAATAAGTTACGACAAAAAATCATGTTTTTTTCTGGAAAAACCCTAAAAAACTGTTGAATTTAAAATGCTCATAACTTCACTTCCCAGACTCTATTTCAACTGTTTTCTTTTTAAATTGGGTGAAACCGTGAGAAGAAATTAGATCTGTAATTTTTTTGGGAAAATTCGGCCTCCAGCTGCTACATAAATTAAAAAAATCATGCCGTCGTCCGCGGAAAACACCCTAAAAAATTACAGATTTTAAAACTTCAATATTGACTTCTCGGACTCTGTTTCAGACGATTTTTTTTTTCAACTTGGGTGTTTTTATGAGAGGAAATCATATATACAACCTGTTTCTGCAAATTTTTCACATAATTATACCAAAAAATTTTGGAATGTCGCGGTCCTTTTTTTTTCTCCGAAAAAAAAAATCTGCAAAAATAAAAAATATTTGTCCACAATGTCTGAGAAGGAAAGTGCTCTGATACCACTTGTTATGAATCAAACCCTTGAGGTAGGGAAACAACATATAATGGATGTTATTATGGAAGGGATCCTCTCCTGTTCACTTACCTCTTCGAGGGGGAATCCTCCTATTGTTCTACCGCTCCAAATACAATATTTCTCTTCATATCCCATTACATTGTTTGAACCTCTTTATATAGTGCTACCATCACCTAAGAATATTTTAGAGGAGGAATATTCTAGAAGTAGAACCTTCTAAGAAGTCCTCTTACATTTATTATATCTAACTACCATAGTGGGCCTTATTTAATAATATAGTGGACCTAGTCCACCTTACATTGAATGACCTCCACTATCATCACTATGGACCCTTTGGCCCCCCACTACTACCTCTCTAGATACCTATCATTGTGTCAATCACATTCTTATCCTTTGGTCTTGGAACCAATTCCTAAGTGTCATTTTTCTCTATTTGATCCAATTCTTCATCCATGACCTTATTCCAAAATTCATCCTTGCTGGCTTCTTCAAAATAGTTTGGTTCAATTGTAGATAAGAGTGATAGGTGTGTTTGTTCTGGTGAACGAATTCTTCTTCTAGTCTCAACTCCTGCATCTTTGTTTCCGATAATCTGATCTGAAGGATGATTCTTATGTACTCATCTGCTAGGTGTCTTTGGATACACTTGTTGAACTTTCTCTTCTATTTCTGTCCGATTCTCTTCATCTTCCTCTTCTACTTATTTTTCATCTTCTACTTCATTTTCTAAAGGTTGTTCCATTGATTCATTTTTGTCTTCCTTTGATTTTGGTCTGCCTGTTTCATCAATTATTACGTTGATGTTTTCCACAACTTTGTTCAATCTCATATTATAACACTTGTATGCTTTCCTTGTACTTCAGTAACCAACAAGTACTCATTTTTCCACATGAGAGTCAAACTTTCCCATTCTACCATCTTCTCTTTTGATGTAGCATTTGCTTCCAAAAACTTTGAAGTGCTTCACATTTGTTGGTCTTCCTTTCCATAGCTCGTAGGGGGTTTTGTCAGTGTTGTTTCTAAGCATTACTCTGTTTTGAATGTGAACTGTTATATGCACTGCTTGTGTCCAAAATATATCTATCAATTTGGAATCCATTAGCATTGTTTGAGCCATTTCTTTTAATGTCATGTTCTTTCTTTAAACAACTCCATTCTGTTGAGGTTTCCTAGCAATGGAGAACTTCATTTTTATTCCATGAATGCTGCAGTAGTCCATAAATTCCTTTGAAGTGAACTCTCCTCCATTATCAAATATTAATCATTTTATTTTTGAATCCATTTCATTTTCAACCATTTCCTTGTAGATCTTAAAGTTTTCAAAAGATTTTGACTTATTATTGAGAAAAAAAACTACAGTCATTCTTGTATAATCATCAACTAATAACATAAAGTATTTCTCAACTTTTAAACCCTTTGTTGTAGTTGTTCTAACTAGATAAGTGTGCACAATTTCTAGTGGTCTTGTCGTTGAACATTCCTTTTATTTGAACCTGGTCTTTGTTTATTTTCTTTGTTGACAATGCTTGCATAAAGTGTTGGTTGGTTTCATGATCTGGGGAATTTCTCTAACTACTTCTCTTTTGTTGACTTTGACAAGGTTATCAAAATGTATGTGACCCATTCTTCTGTGACATAGCCAACTTTCATCTTCCTTTCCAAGACAACACTTTTCATTTCCAATTTCACTTAACACATATATGTTTCTTGAAGTTCTTGCAGTTGTAGAAATCAATTTTCCTGAACCTTCTTATCTCACACTTTTGTGAATCAAAAGTAACTTTATGACCTTGGTCACACATTTGACTCACACTTAGAAGATAATGTTTCATATCTTCTACTAGCAGAACATTTTATGCCTTTGTATTCTTGTTCCCGATTCTGACTGTGCATTTTCCAATGATTTTAGTTGAATCATCATTTCTGAAAGAGACTGATCCATCTCTTTTCTTTCTTAATGTAAGAAACATGTCTCTATCACTTGTCATGTGTCTTGAACAACCACTGTCAACATACGAACCATGTTTCTTCTTCTTCGCTTGTAGAGTGAGTGTGCATTCTTCATTGTTATATTGATTCTGCTTTCTCATCCATGTCGTTTTCTGAGGTTCCTGTTTGTGACTGTTGTTATTTTGTTGTGGTTCTCTAGGAGGGACTCTCATTTTGCAATATTTGGCCATGTGTCCAAAGTTGTTACATTTGTAACATTCCACTTTGGTGCTCAAAGATTCAAACATGTTGTAACTTCTTCTTTGTGTTTCAATAGGCCTTCTTGGATAACCCTTTTGTGTATGACTTTCAAAGTTGTTTATGTTCCTATTGTTAGCTCTACAATTCACAACTTTATGTCCAAAATTATTACATGCATAACATAAACCAAAAAATATAGTTTGATACTTGGGAGTTGAAGATTTTCTGAAAGGAGGTGCTCTTATGAATCTTTCTTCTTCTTGAGGCCTATCTATCTATTGTTGATTCTGAAATATGAATATTCTAGGTGGAGGAGTGTCTCTATAATCTTCCTTGTATATCTTCTTATCCCCTTTGATTTTTTCTACATAGATTTTTGGATATGTTTCTTGCTCTGTTGTTTTGGAGCTTGATCCCTTTTCTGTCTGATTGTATCCAAGTCTAGACTTGTCAAGATGAGATTTTTGACTACTGATAATGTCATTCAAAGCTTTTTATCTATTCTGCATATTTTTCTTTTGAATATCCTTTCTTAATCTGACAATCTCTGCTTCTAAATTTCTAATGATCCTGTCATTTTCTTCTAGTTGTTCTTTGAGTGATTCTTCAATTCTTTTATTTTCTTCTATTTGAACCTTCAAATTTGTGATCATTTGTTCTAGTTCTTGAGTGTCTTCTTTATTTTCTAGTTCTTCTTGTAGTTTTTTTTTTTTAATCTTTTTTCTTCTGATAACTTCTATGGAACACATTAATTCTTCTCAGTAGTCAACTTTTGCCTCTTCAATTTCTTCTTCGACTTCTTCATATTCTTCTTTAGAGTCTTCTTTATCAGAGTCTTCTATTTCCATGAATATAACTCTTCCTATCTCACTGTCACTGACTTCATCTTCATATGATGATGAGATGTCTTCTTTGGTGCATAATCTTTTCTTGAAAATTTTCTTTGTAGTTCTTTTGCCTTTATATGTTTGTTTTCCTTTTGAGTAACCTTCATCATTTCTCTTTTTCTTATGAGGACATTTTTTAGAAAAATGACCAATACCATCACAATTAAAACAAATTAGAGGAAGTTTACCTCTATACCTACCATCGGTTCTCTTGTTCAATCTTTTGACAAAGTTGGCCACTTCTTCATCATCTTCTGAGACGTCACTATTGTTGCTATGTTCTTCTTGTTTCTTTTCATTTTTCTTTGATATTTTGGATTCTTTGAAAGCTGCTTCTTTTACATCTGGATTTTCTTGTTCAGTTCTCATTTCATATGCTATGAATATTACATGCATTTCGTCCATGATTATTTAGTTTAGATCTGATCTTTCTTCTAGTGTTGATATCTTAGGGTCAAATGTCATTGGAAGAGATCTTAGTACCTTTTGAACAATTACAGATTCATCGATTTCTTCTCCCAATCCTATGATTGCATTCATTGTTTCATCGACTTGTAAAAAGTAGGCTGCAATATTATCATCTTCCTTCATCTTTAGTTGTTCGAACTGACCTCTGTAAGTTTGAAACTTTGTTGCTTTGGATTTTGAATCTGCTTCATAAATATTTCAAATCTTGTCCCAAATATCTTTAGCGGATTTACAATGTGCAACTTTGGTGAATACCATTTCATTGAGACCATTCAGAAGTGCATTTGTGGCTTTGGAATTATTTTGACCGAATTTCACTGCTTTGTCATTTGTTGGTGGAACTACTGGTGCTTTGTATCCATCTACAATTGATTGTCAAATTTAAAATCCTTGTGCCCATATATATGTCTTCATCCTTATGCTCCAAAAGGCATACTTTTGTCCATCAAACTATGGTATTTCATTTTAATACAAGTTGTTTCTCTCCATGATCTACCTTTCAGTGGTTAAA
>ML815198.1:117952-132449 GCA_009831015.1 Picea engelmannii | reverse complement strand
CCCACACAGAATATTTTTTGAATCAATCTGAAACTGTTACAAAGAATACTACAGACTGTACTCTAACCAACACATTTTTTCTTACTTAATTTGGATCTTTTATGAATACGTTATGACATTTTTACCCGAAACACATGTTTTAGACTAGTTTTAGGACTAGCCACAAACTCTCTTTTCCACAGAGTGTAACTCCAAAAATTCAAAGACCCACAAGCTGATTTTTTTACCACAGATACTTGGATATGTTTCCTCAATTTCATAGTAATTTCATGGTCTGAATCATTCTAGAAAAAACTTTATTGTGAAAATGGTGAGATGACCTGTAAATAACATATCTTAGAAAACATCATCAAAAGAATTTATCCTTCCTTGAATTCCGGCCTTGTTTTCTTCACCTTCCCTTAGAATTTCAGCTTATATATCATTTGGTTACCTCAAACACCTATAGATATTCAATATTCTCAATTTTTATGTAAAATGAGAGAGCCTTGCCTCTAATTTATACTGTCCAAGTAGCTTCCTTAAAAACATCTTCTAGGTCACTTTGCCCACTTTCCTTAATTTAGGGTTAACCCACTTCTAATTTCTCCATTAAATTTCTTATTTAAATAATTTATTTTTTATTCACTTTGAATTATAGTACACTCATCACTTCACTTTATTATTTACCTTCTAAAATCTCTTAAACCACTTTGACTACTTTGACCTTTTAGGGCTTCTAGATGACCTATGAGGGTCCCCCAACTTCGTAATGCCATAACTCTCAAACCGTGAGGAGTTATGTGACATTCCACATACCACTTGAAATGGCATGACATGTACTATCCATATAAAATAGTATTACCTGAAAAAATATATAAACTAATACCGTTATCCATCAAACAAACTTGGGTCCATTACCCAAACTTGGGTTCTCCAACTTCTCATGGCCATAACTCTCTAACCGTGAGGAGTTATGTGACATTCCACATACCACCGGGAATGGCATGAAAAGAACTATCCATATAGGATAATTTCACTAAAAAATTCATTGACCTTCATCTCATTATTCCACAAATAAGCATGGGTTCTCTAACCATACTTCTAGGATAACTCAATCCGCAAAGCGTCTTCTCGTGAGGGCTTTCACCATAAGGGGACCACTTTGGAGTTCATCTTTTGTGCTATCAGGAATTCTTCAAGAGTTGAAATCAATGAAAACCAACCTTAATCAACATATAGATCTAATAAGGTTGTGATCCAAGTCTCCTCTTATAGAGACCCATTATAAAAAATGAAGATAGTCTTCAAGGAAGACCTCTAAAATGTAAAAGTGATTGATTATTTTAGCCACATAGGCCTCACCCATTTTCATGTTTCTCCAAGTCAGAGAAATTTTAGCATGCATAATGTCCTGTAGGCCTTTGAGCTCAATCTTAGTAATAAAGAAGTCTTCTAAAGGATCCACCTAGGTTGTTAGCCCCAAAATCTCTAAGGTTCATGTTGGGGCCCTATAGTTATAGGTAACTCGATTCTTCGAATCTTGATTTGGAATTTCCCTCGTGATGAATACTTCTGGCTCGGTTGACCCCTTTTTCCCCTCCATCCATTTCACCCGATCCTCCATCACCCTGTTACATCCTTCATCCACCTTCATGACACTCACTCCCTTATCCATTTGTCCCATTAGCTACATGTCGCCTGCCTTTCATCCATGAATAAACAAACTTAGGATAGAAAACATTAGGTTAATAATAAATTATTAGTGACAAATTTTTGAGATTAATTAGTGTAATAAAGCAATATTAATTAAATTAATGTAGTTAGATTAATAAGCTAGGTTCTTGTTAGTAATAAATTAACTATTAATTAATTAATTAATAATTAAGTTAGTATTTAGGTTAATTTAGGTTAGTGTTAAACATTAATTAATATAAAGCATTTGATAAAAAAAATATAAAAAATTAAAAACCAAATATAATAAACATAACACAAAAATTAAAAAAGCATAAATATAAAACACGTAAAGAAACGTAATACAAAACAAAACAAATATGAAAACAAATTAAATAAAGGAAAACATGTAAAAGAAACAAATAAAAAAAATTAAATAAAAAACAAAACAAAAAATAAAAAGGTCAAATCATTTCCCCCCCACCCGCAACTTAACATTCACACATCCCAAAAATCAATCAACACTCATAAAAAATTTCGGACCCCCCCCCGTGCTTTTCGAACTTTAACGGAGGGGGGGGGGGTCCAGAATAGTGGTATTGGGAGGGACACTTTTCACCTCCAAGCTATTTCGGATCCCCCCTCCCAATACCACTTACCACCTCAGGAGGAGTCTAGAATACCACTTACCTCTCCAAAACCGCCCTCCCCCAATTTCACAAAACTGTTGTTTTCCAGTTTTGACCAGTCTTCTTCTGAAGTGGATTCTGGGAAAATGAAGATGGAATTTAAAAAACTGAAAGAGGTTTTTGTTCAAAATGGGCCGAAGAACAAAAACCTCTCCCAGCGTTTTCAAAAGTACCAGCAGTTGGGAGAATCAAGGCGGTCTTTCAGCCTCATTTTTCATATTTCTGGTTTTTTATGTTACAGTCCCGATTTTGCGGGAACTGTTTCGGCGAGGTGGAATCGAAATTTGAGAAACTGAAGGAGGTTGTTTCTATAGAAAAGATAATATACAATAAAATCCTTCAGTTTTTTCACAGGTGTCACTGATTGGGAGAAATCAATGACTGAACATACCCCTATTTTCAGGCAATTCGGCCAAATTTGCAGTTCCAGATTTTTGGGGATTTTATGCTATTCTTGGCTGAGGCGGTTAAATACAACTTACAAAACTTGTTGGGGGATCTCTCCTATTTATTGAGATGATTTTAATGTAAAATGGGTTGATTCTTGCACCTAAAAGGATATTCTCTATAATATTTTGTCAAATCAACCAAAAATAAATGGGCTTTTGCACAGGATTCTTGCGTGTTAACATTGGTGAAGTTTCCTCTCTTCGTTGAATGTGATCCTTCTCAGTTATCATTATGTTATTCCCTTTCTGATTTTTAAATGGAGATTTAGTGCATAATTTATCCACTATACTCCACGTCGAGATTTTAAAAATCTAAATGTTTTCCCTCTGATACTACAATGAAGAAATTCTTGAATGCTTTTTTGTTGTAGTTGATTATCTCATTTATTCCTTTTCTACATCATTTTATTTCGAAAGGATCCAACGTCTGAATTACCTTGCCCTATGGAAATACCTTATAGACCTGTGTTTAATTTCAAAACTTGTCACGAACCCCATAGCCCAATGGTCTTCTTTTGTTGTCTCAACCAAAAAACTCCAAGAACAAACCTTGTTCTGCATAACTAGCCTAATATCCTATTTCAAAAAAAATTAAATTTGACAGAGAGATCCCTCTCTAAGTCTCAGAGGGATAGATCCCTGACTCAAAGTGGTTTTTATGTTTCCTCTGTGACTGCCTCCACAACCTTGGGCAAATTACAGAGTGCTAACAGAATGGCGACCATACTTGGGACTTTCCCCAGTAGTACACTTCAAAGCTCCATATCTGATCACTGATGGTGGACATTGACCAGACACAAGAAGGCTGAGATCATTCACCTGGTTACTCCAGTCATCTCCAGACAGTGCCAACTCAAAGACTCCACTGGAGGAAGAACCTAAAGCATGGCCAAGCAGCCTAGAAAGACCAGGTACTCAAGCTCAAATTGCATTCAAGACATCTTTGGTTTTATCTGTAATTATGTTTTGTCTTATTCTAAGCCTGATCAAAAGTATATTTTTGAAGATTACATTGATCATCTACAAACTAATGAGCCTCAAGAGATCAAATCCCCAACTGTAGATTATGTACATACTCATACACCTGTGCACATCCTAGATGCACCTGTAGAAGTCCTAGTGAGACATAAGCCTCTTGCTTTATCTCCTACTCTTGCTAAAGCTCCGGATGGTTGTAAGCCTCTTGCTTCACCTCCTGTACCTGCCAAAATCCTAGATAAATACAAACCCCTATATTTGCCTCCAATCCTCCATGACCTCCCTGCAAATTACACCAATAATCTGCCCAGGTTTGATGGAGAGAATGCCAATATTACTGCTGAAAAACAGATCCAGAGGTTTGAAGATTTCCTTGACCTTTATGAGTTTGAAGCTAACAATGTATATATAAGGATGTTTTCCCTGTCGTTGCAAGGTAAATTTAAGAACTGGTTTAAAAATCTCCCATATTCAAGCATTAACAATTTCCATCAGTTTGTGCAAGCTTTCCTAGATCGATGGGTGATCATGAGAAATGTTTTTCTCATCCTAGAAGTGTATGACCATTTGAAAAGACAGTCAGGGGAAATAGTACAACAATTTTCAGAAAGGTTCAATAAGGTATATCATGCAATTCTTGTTGATATAAGGTCACCCCTAGGATCAACCCAGTTGCATTTCCCAGATGCCTTCGATCCTGAGAAGGCATTCCAATTGAGAGAAAGGAACATTGCAAGCCTTGAAGAAATGCAGAACATTGCAGTTGATGTGGAGGCCAACTTGCTAATCAAAAGGTCAAAGGTAGAGAACAAAGAAAAGGAGCAGTTGAAATCATCAGAAGCTAAACTGGACAGTTTGGCCAGTGCCATGGAAGAGACGATGCAGAGGATCAACAGGAAAGATGAGCTTGCTATCCAAAGACATCATGTTCCATTGATTTCAGAGAAAGAAAAGGTCATTGTTCCCAAACATTTTGTTTCTCATCCTTGGTACCTTGGTTTGGATAATGATTCTTTCATGTATTCAATTCACAACACAGTCAAAGATGAAGTTCCATCTCAACTTACAGTGGAACAACCAACTGATATGATGTGCATGTTGGATGAAAATTCTTACTTGGATAATCTACCCAAGTGCTATCAGTATGATGATGATCATGAGGCTAAAATAGATGTGGAATGTTCAAAGAAATCAGCAGTATGTCGTTGGCAGGAAGAAGATCAATTACAACTCAGATATGACAATCATCCTTTGCACAATAATCATGACAGCGATGAGGAAAATGCAGAAAATCTTGGAGTAAGTGGAAACACTTTTCCCTTATGTTTCTCATCTTTTCAATTTCTGAAAAGAAACTCTAGGCCAATTGTAAATAGTGAAGACAAAAAATTCTCTGATCAACCAATTGAAGATGCCATTGTTGATATGGAAGTTGATCCAAAAGTGCAGCCCTTGAGCCTTTTTGAAGGTCAAACCTCAGATGAAATCATGAAGCGTAAAACAAGTGATGAGATGATCCATCTTGATTCATGGTCCTTATGATTTAATTCATTTCAAATTTTGAGGGGGAATCTTGGTCAGATTCTAGTTGAAAGTCACAGTGTAAGCCATGAAGTACCAATAGAGCCAATGGCACCATTATCTAAAGCATTTTATGACCCTGTAGCTGATGTGTTGGATGACTTGTGTTGTCAAAGCCATTTTCCATCATCCAGCTATAGGCTGAAAATATGTTATGATATTGACATGATTAGGTAGTCAACTATAGGGACGTGTTCAGTAGAAGTATCATTTCATAACCCACCAGAACATTTGCAGCCATATAAGGAAGTGCATGAGGATGCAAATAACATAACTACAATATCAAATCATGAAGTTGAGTTGGTTAAATTTGAATATCCAGTAATAGGTCAAGTTTATCTTGATCCAGTGGCCATTTATATGGAGAAATTTTTCATTCCGGAGCCCCAATCTATCTCTGGCATTACTTTTGTTCTTTAGGATTGTCAAGGTCTCCATTGTAAATATCAATCATGTTTTCAACAATGGCCATTACACTTTGCAGTTTTGAAACTATGGACAAAATGTCAAGTTGCATTTTTTACTGTGCTAACAAGCAGTCAACCAGTCCTCTAGTCTCATTAGTTGCTTGATTGGATGGATTGGCATTATTGTATCATTAAAATGACAAAATTATCAGTAGCATAGGGTAGGTATGAGAATGTGAATAATCTCAGCATTCCGAGCATCTCTTTTTCAACAATGTTCATTTTGATTTGGTTTCAGTTGCAATATCAAAACAGGTATAGGTTGCAGAATAAGATTTCGGGATCAACCCAAAGAATAAAGCACCGGTCTGCATGCTCACAATTCAATGGTTCTTGACATCTCTTGAAATATCTTCCATCCCTAAGTGGATCCTATGTTGGGGCCCTATAATTATAGGTAGCTCGATTCTTCGACTGTTGATTTGGCATTTCCCCCGTGATGAAGACTTCTGGCTCGGTTGACCCCTTTTCCCCCTCCATCCATTTCGCCCGATCCTCCATCACCCTGCTACATCCTTCATACACTTTCATGACACTCACTCCCTTATCCATTTGTGCCATTAGCTACATTTCGCCTGCCTTTCATCCCTGAATAAACAAACTTAGGATAGAAAACATCAGGTTAATAATAAATGATTAGTGACAAATTTTTTAGATTAATTAGTGTAATAAAGTAATATTAATTAAATTAATGTAGTTAGATTAATAAGCTAGGCTAATCTTGTTAGTAATAAATTAATTATTAATTAATTAATTAACTAATAATTAAGTTAGTATTTAGGTTAATTTAGGTTAGTGTTAAACATTAATTAATATAAAACATTTGATAAAAAACATATAAAAAATTAAAAATCAAATATAATAAACATAACACAAAAAATGAAAAAAGCATAAATATAAAACACGTAAAGAAACGTAATACAAAACAAAACAAATATTAAAACAAATTAAATAAAGGAAAACACGTAAAAGAAACAAATAATAAAAAATTAAATAAAAAACAAAACAAAAAATAAAAAGGTCAAATCATTTTCCCCCCACCCACAACTTAACATTCACACATCCCAAAAATCAATCAATGCTCATAAAAATATTCTGGACACCCCCATGTGTTTTTCGAACTTTAACGGAGTGGAGGGGGGGTGTCCGTAATAGTGGTATTGGGAGGGACACTTGTCACCTCTAGGTGATTTCAGACCCCCCCCTCCCAATACCACTTACAACCTCAAGGGGGGTCTAGAATACTACTTACCTCTCCAAAAATGCCCTCCCCCAATTTCACAAAACCGTTGTTTTTCCATTTTTGACCAGTCTTCTTATGAAGCGGATTATGGGCAAACGAAGATGAAATTTAAAAAACCGAAAGATTTTTTTGTTCAAAACGGGCTGACGAAAAAAAACCTCTCCCAATATTTTCAAAAGTGCCACCAGTTGGGAGAATCGAGGCGGTCGTTCAACCTCATTTTTTGGATTTCTGGTTTTTTCTGTTACAGTCTCGATTTTGTAGGAACTGTTTCGGTGAGGTGGAATTGAAATTTGAGAAAATGAAGGAGGTTTTTTCTCTAGACAAGCTAATATACAATAAAATCCTTCGGTTTTTTCACAGGTGTCACTGATTGGGAGAAATCAATGACTGAGCGTACCCCTATTTTTAGGAAATTCGACCAAATTTGCAGTTCTAGATTTTTGGGGATTTTATGCTATTCTTTGCCGAGGCAGTTAAATCCAATTTACACAACTTGTTGGGGGATATGTCATATTTATTGAGATGATTTTAATGTAAAAGGGGTTGATTCTTGCACCCAAAAGGCTATTCTCTGTAATATTTTGTCAGATCAACCAGAAATAAATGGAATTTTGCACAGGATTCTTGTGTGTTAACGTTGATGAAGTTTCCTCTCTTCGTTGAATGTGATCCTTCTCAGTTATCATTATGTTATTCCCTTTCTAATTTTTAAAGGGAGATTTAGTGCAGAATTTATCCACTATACTCTGTGTCGAGCTTTTAAAAATCTAAATGTTTTCCCTCTGATACTACAATGAAGAAATTCTTGAATGCTTTTTTGTTGTAGTTGATTATCTCGTCTGTTCCTTTTCTACATCATTTTATTTCTAAAGGATCCAACGTCTTCATTACCTTTCCCTGTGGAAATACCTTATAGACCTGTGTTTAATTTCAAAACTTGTCACAGATCCCATATCCCAATGGTCTTCTTTTGTTGTCTCAACCAGAAAACTCCAAGAACAAACCCTGTTCTGCATAACTAGCCTAATATTCTATTTCAAACAAATCTAAATTTGACAGAGAGATCCCTCTCCGAGTCTCGGAGGGCTAGATCCCTGACTCGAAGTGGTTTTGATGTTGCCTTTGTGACTGCCTCCACAACCTTGGGCAAATTACAGAGTGCTAACAGTTCCCAAATAAAAATTCATATATCCCATGCAATAAGGAATGGTTGTATAGAATAACCAAGTCCCCATGTTCTACCAAGAAAAATATTTCCAATATAATACATACACCCATCATGAGAAAAGAACCTACATTCCATGAAGCCTTCAAGTTGTTGGAATAGAGTTTAGATTTCATGAAGCGTCAAATTTGTTGGCATATATATTACATTTTATTAAGCCTTACACCTACTAGCATGGAAATAATGACATATTTCTTTGCTACATGCATGGAACCTTACATATACCTTTCACCCCAAGTGATTTTTTGTTGTAAGAACCATTACATCTCCACTTTATCTTATGCTACCAATAACCCCATGCTTTTCCTTTAAATTTGGAATAGGTATTACATTCTATTAAGCCTTACACCTACTATCATGAAAAGAATGGCATATTTCTTCATTCCATGCACAAAACCTTTCATCTACTTTTCGCCCCAAGGGATTTGTTGTTGTAAGAACCATTCTAGTTTTACTTTTTCTTATGCTACCAATAACCCCATGCTTTTCCTTTAAATGTCTCCTACATTGAATCAACACACATTGTTGTATCTCTCACACTATTAGGAAACCCATTACTACTATATACACCAGCCATTATTATTATATTAGAACCCATTACTCTTACCACTTAATTGGTTTGGATCACCTATTCCATTCAAGTAAGTGTTGTTGTATACCAAATTTCTTCATTTTCTTGTATTTTAAAATTATTCGTGTAATATTGTGACATGGCTTATTATTCTAGAAAGGGATTTAATAGTGTATGGAATTATTATTATTATTATTATTATTATATATATATATATATATATTAGAAATTTATATTATGAAGTTCACCTATGTTTTTTATTACAAGGGAACATAAGACCATCCAAATTTTCTAGATGATGGTTGGTGCAATTTGCATTGTCCATCTTGACTAGCTTGAATGAGATGTCATGCACAATCAATGTTTCATGTAGTGACCTCCATGTGACTAAGTCATATATCCCCACCTTCATGAATGGTCTCATTCCTTGACACCACCCTTTCCCTCTATCAAGTCACTTCATAGCTTCTCTATGAAGCTCCCAATCTTAACACCCTCTTTGGCATTCTCAAGTTATTTCCACAATGGAACTCTTATGGGGGATCAAACTAGTGAAGGTACACAATGACTCGAGAAATGTAGCAATTGAAGGATATGAACACATGTTCTCTTGCCAATCCCAATATATGCAATGGACCCTCTTCCCTACTTTTCCTTTTAATATTCCCACAACTATAATGGACACATGTCCTTTCTCATAGTTGTGGTGAAGCTCTATTATGCTCCTCAACCAATATATGAGCTATTATGAACTAGTTCTACTTGGTGTTGTCATCACATGCATTCTCTTTTGATCAACCTCTAACTAAATTATGCTCCTTCCAGTGATGAAGGTTGACACCAATGGGAATTACTTCGACATATTGGCAGCCACACGAGCCAGGCCAAACCTATAACCATCAAGGATTTCTAGGTTGGATTGTTATCAACATTCATAGTTTCAATTTTAATTTATGATGTTATTCTTATGTGCATGCACACTAATACTTGTATGTTTTTTTTTAAACTATGTTAATTATGGGTGTGGGGTTCCCATATTTTATTGCAAGTATAATTCTTAGAGACTAATAGTAACACATTTATTGTTCACTATTTTAATAAACTTATAAGCATTTTGATTGCATGAGATCCTAGGAATGTTTTAATTGAATCCAACCTACCATATCATGACTTGGATTACATTCCCCCCATTTTGTTAAAAATAATCTAGTGGTTATCCTTATTATCCCAATTGTGTGTCTTTTAATGTTGTTCATATTAGGAATAATTATGATGTCTCATTTCTTTGGTCCATGTATTTGGGTATTCAAGGTATACTCTCACTACTAGAAATTGGTGGGAGACACATTCTACTACTTGTGCATAATTTGTAATACTTTAATATTTTCTTTTGGGAGTTTCCTTGTGTTTGTGTTAAGTAGTAGTTCCCAACCCATCAAGGTGGTTGGTCCCTACTTTTATAATACAATGGTGGTCTACTTACATTCCTTTACAAGAAAATTTAAGGGGAGAGAGAGGGATAAATTCACTAGTAGAAAACTCCCAAAGGTATTAACTTCAATGACTTACATTAGAGGAGCAGGTGTTGAGAGCATCAACCATTCTAGAATGAATTAAAAAGCATCCAAAAAACAAAAAATACCTTCTCCTTTAGATGGAAAAGAAGATTATCTCTCTAACCTATGTAATGAAATAGCTTGAAACCCTAGCTTGCATTGCATGTAAAAATCCGTAAATCTAGAAAAATAACATTGTTACTATGAAAATGAAATGATAAAATCACCAATAGCATAAACAAAACATCGAACACACGGGGAAGAGTAAATATTTTATTGATGAAGAAAAACAGGTACAAATTAAATTATACCTATGGAGAGATGACTCTCTAAATTATCCTTCTTCTAGGTGTTAGAAAAACATGATCATAGAGCAACAAAATAAAACAAATGGGGAAATCAAACACAAAAGATACACAATACAATAGAGACACAGATATACATGGTTTACCCAGTGTGGGCTACATCCAACAAAGAAATTTCCAGGTCCTTCCTTTTGACATTATCCAACAAAATGAAGGGATACAACCTACAACACACCCGCTATAACTTTCTCTTCTTTCTCTCACAATCTCCTCTCTGAGAATACAATATTCACATTAATATACATCTGCAATACAATTCCCTCATAAGATAGGGTTTCCTTCTAGGGAAAAAAACCCTAAAAATAACTTCTACCGTCAGATTTGCGACCTTATAATGAACAATCCAGATTGACTATTAAATTACAATATTTTACAAGGAATTTTTTCCCAATATTTCGCTTTGGGGGTGTTTCCCCCGAATCCCCCTCTAGGGGGGGGGGGGATACAAAAATTTTCACCTCCCCCCCTAGTGACAGTTTTGGGGGCGAGGGGGGGAAGGGAGCCCCTCCACAACCACCACCCCCCCCTCCCCTACACCTCCCTGTTAGGAAATGGTGTCCAAGCACGACTGAAACAAACCTATGAATCACGAATATAATTAGGCTCCACAAACAACACTAGGGGTGGCCTTCTCTTGGGATTCTCCAAGTCATTTTCCTTCAATCAACAAGCCTCTCTCCTTTAGAAATGAGAAAGAAATGGAAAAATCACTTAGCTTCTCTAAAAAATTTCACAACATGATCTTGCACTCAAATATTCTTGTTGCAACCTAGTAAAATAACACCACTCTCTCCAAAGATGTATAATTTATACCCCAATCTTCGCTTTTATATGTTGGAGTTACTTCACACACACCTAGGATTTCTTTTTCCTAAGTTTATTCCTTTTTTATTAGTCATAATTAGTCATTATCCAGTCTCCTATATTTTAGGGGAGAATATTCCACCTAGAGAATATTCTCTTTCAGTTGACACTTCAGTTTAACTAGTTGAGTTGAGTTTAGATGTTGCATTGGGATCATCACCATGCAACATTGGGATAATCACCATGATAATTTTACCTTGCCTTGGTATCATCACTAGAGTGGCACATTAGCCTTGATTCCCTAAGTTAAATCCTCACTACTCTCTGTTCAGTCAGTTAATTGAAGACTAGTTGACTGGTTAACTCAACTAGGTGGCAGTTCACTGCCGTAACTACCTGAGAGACTATAATAGGTGGCAATTCACTCCTGTAATTGTTGGTGTGTTTCCAAATCACTCTAGACCACCACTATGGCACATTGGTTCACCTCAAGTCGAAGTCATTGAGTTATACAGAGTATGTCATGTGTAAATTATTCATTATTCACAACGGTTAATGAGAATTCTTCCATTCTTTCTCTCCTTCTTCTTCTTTCTTCTATTCTCTCTGAAAATGTGTGTATCATTTTTTAGATAGATATATTCTATGAAATTTCAACACATTTACATGGTATCAGATCCGACAGACTACTAAGCAAAAGATGCACCAAATTATTTTTGCAGGTACAAAAGATTTAAGACAACGGAAAGATGGAATTCCAAAAAGAATTCATTCTTACACCTTACAACTATTTTGCATGGAAGGAGAAAATAGCCATACATCTCTAACACAGAGGGTTTTATAGGTTAACCATGAATACAGATACATAACCGACATCATCCATAGAAAAATCCAAGTACTTAAATCTCATGGATGAGGCACTCAGAACAATTTGCAGTCTTATCTCTCCCGATCTCCTTTTTCACATATCTTCCTGTAAGACTCCCAATGAAGACTAGAAAATATTGGAAGGGATCTTTGGAAAACATGATGAGATGAGGGGACACATTATGGAGGTGGATCTGCTCACATTGGATCCAAAAATCTCCGACAATATCCAAGATTTCTTTAAAAAATTCAAGGATTTACTGTCGCAACTCAAAGCTTGTGGGGTTGATAAATCGACGGAGGAGAAAAAAATGGTTCTCACCATTCTCTCCAAGATTGGTCCTGAATTTTCTATATTCGTATCCACATTCCATACTATCAAATTCACCTCTAGAGCCACCTGGAAGATGCCTTCTCTTGAGGAATTTATCGAATCCCTGACACAAGAGCAAACCAAGCTCATCAACATGGGTGCAATAAAAGGCCCAAGGGCACATGCACTCATTGTGCATGATGGAAGCCACAAATATCAGAAATCTAAATATAAATATAATCAAAAATCTCATGCACATACAAAGAAGGAAGGGTACACAAAACCCTTCACCGATGCTTCCGGATTCAAAGGAGAAAAGGGAAGAAAAGGAGATAAATGCACATATTGTCACAAAGGATTCCATTCGGACTCCACATGCATGCAAAAAAAAATAGATATGATGTCTCAGATACTTCAACAAAACAACCTTGGAGATCATATCCCCGAGGGTGCAAAGAAGAAGAAGCCAAAAGATCTGAATTCCAAGAAAGAAAATTTTAGCCATGCCTTGATTTCCATCAACTCCTCTCTCGATGCTTGGATCGTAGATTCAAGAGCATCACATCACATGGCTGCCTCAGAAGTAGTCTATTCTTCATTGGATGCATGCAAATTTCCTCCTATTCTGATGGGGGACAACTCTCATGTCGAAGTCACCGGCAAAGGAAGGATTGAATTCACTATTGGAAGCTTTGAGAACGTGCTACATGTTCCAAAACGTTTTGTCAACCTTATCTCCATATATCAGATTACAAATTCCGGCACCAAAAATAAATTCATCTTCACACAAAATTCCATGTACATCTATGACATGCAAACCAAATCCAAGGTTTCTACCAGTGAGGTAAATCATCCATATAGATTGTATATTTTTTATGAATTCATTGAACCTGATCCGACTTTACTGCTTACTCATGCTGATGAAAGTAGTAGGATATGACATGAATGGTTTGGACATTTTAATTTCAGATACATGCAATAGATTAGCAAGCACAGATTAGTTGATGGTCTACCATACATCCATTTCTCCAAGGGAGTATGTGAGGGATGTGTTCTCGGAAAACACCCTCAAGAGAAATTCGACAAAGGAAAGTCTCAGCAAACTTTTGCACCTTTAGATCTGATCCACAGTGAACTCATGGGTCATTTTCCGCATCCATCTATAAGCAAAGCGAGGTTTGTTCTCAATTTTGTTGACGATTTCTCACGTTTTACATGGATCTACTTTCTCAAGAAAAAATCTGAGGTCTTTCAACACCTCAAATATTTCAAAGCCTTGGTTGAGACACAGTCTAGAAATAAGATCAAAGTCCTCCAAACTGATAATGGAGGAGATTATGTAAATCATGAGATCCATAATCTTTTCCATGAGGTAGGGATTCAGTTGCAGCACACAATTCCCTATACTCCGCAGCAAAACAGAGTTGTTGAGTGGAAAAACATATCTCTAAAGGAGATGGCATCTTGCATGTTACTTGCAAAGTCACTACCACAGACACTATGTGCCGAAGCACTTAAAATTTCAACATACATCCAAAATAGATCTCCCCATAGATCTGTCAAGGATAAGACCCCCTACGAGGCTTGGAGCAGCCTCAAACTAGAAGTGGCCCACTTTTTCATTTTTGGTTCACGTGCATGGGCCTGGATTCCCTCTAAAAAGAGGAAGGCACTTGATCCATAGAGCACTGAGTGCATTTTTGTTGGATACCCTGACAGTGTGAAGGGATATC
>ML815198.1:101289-111653 GCA_009831015.1 Picea engelmannii | reverse complement strand
CTTTGGAGGGACAAGGTGAGACAAAAAGTATAAAGGAAAGGAAAGGGCCTCCTCTCATTCATTCATGTAGGATCTTATTTTGATTTCTGGCTTCTAGCTAGTGAGCCTAACATTGGGGGTTTTGAGGGTTTTGACTTAACAAACCCTAGAGGATGATTTGGTGGTGAAATATTCCACCTAGATTGTAACAAGCTTGGTCTCAGAGATGCAATACTCTCCCACACCATTCTAGTCAGATCTACATCATTGCAGGAGGTTCTACACAACCACAGGCACATGAAGAGGAGGAGGGCGCACCATTGGGGGTTTCCAACAAGGGAGGCGCACCATCCTTGGAGAGAGATTCATTGTAGGAGATTGGCAAGGCCGTTGAGGATTCTATCACTTGGGTTTTCATTATAGGGCCTTGGACATCATATCTAGTGCTTTCTGAGATAGTTTTATGGCTTAGATTATTTCTTGAGCAGTGGGGCGAATTGAAGAGAAGGAGGGCATTTTTGAGATCCAGATCTAGTCCATTTGGAGGGGTTACACTTCAGATATGACCCTAAGAATTCACCTAGTGACTTGCAGTGTCCCGATATATATTTATGGAGAGTTTCAGAGAATTTGGAGGCCTCCTTCAGCAGGGCCGAATTATCTAGGGCTTCAGTCATCCAGTGGGGAGCACCATTCAGTGGGGGATTTCAGATCTACAGAGATTGAGAGGGATATTGGAGATTCGGGCACCTGGGTTGTTCTTACCATCACCCGATCTATCAATTGGCATATTTCTTAGGGTGATTGGACACTTTGGCAGTAGGGTCGAGTTATTGAGGGTTTCAACCTTCTATTGGAGCGTGGCATTCTTCAGCTGGAGAGTTTGGCATTCAGATCTACTTGTATTGATCATCATTTCTTATTCAGCCTTTGGAGGCATCTTTTGTATTAGCGGGAGCATTTTGTAGCAGTTCTTATCTATTTTCTATCTTCTTGGCCATCTATTGAGCATTCCAGATCGGCATCTTCATTGTAGCAGGTTTCTCTATTTTATGAATAAAGAAGAATTGAGATGTTTTGTCTTGTCTATCTTATTGCATATGGTTGAGGTATGTTCCATGGTTATCTCTTTCTATTATTTGTTGCATACACACATATAAACACATCTAAAATTAGATCAACAAAGTGTTTGACGAAATACCTCACTCAGAAAAAGTTTTAAAAAGACACCAAAACAGTGATGATCCTTGCATAATGGCTTGGGATCATTACACTTATACGAAAGCCCTATAGCATTTTTCCTCTGCATATTGACACCTTTGTCCCTTGGAGGATTTTTCCCGAGTGTCCTTTTCTTGCATATGTATCTTTGCCCTGAACATTCTTGTGTTTCGTGTGCTTGGAACTAGTATGTTTGCGACACTCGATTCTCAAATATACCCCAAAAAGAGGAAGGGAAAAGTATTTTCTTTATTGGAAGCATAATGAGTCTCCCTTGGATAAAGAACATATGTCCATTTGTTCATCAAACCATGGGATTTAATATGACCTTAGAAAAATTTTCTCACTACATAGAGTTGTGTCCTCCTCCGTTTGGTTATTCTTCCAAACATATGGAGAGTTTTTGTTGCCACCTGCCTCGTAAACTTATGTTAATTTCATGCTTCCTGAGGCTCATCATTTGTCGTGCTGTTGTCCAAGGGAAGTTTGTCACCAAGCCTGAGTCGGCCCCTCTGCAGTTTGTCTCTTGCCCTCATACCTAGCCATCCTGAATGTCCAATCAAGTCCTTGTTCGAAATCAATGAAGCCTTCAGTTTGATCATCAAGATTATCTAGTCCATGAACGACGAGTCGTCGAAGAACTCTGGGTAGTGTAGTCGTACACTAATATTACACTCCTACCTTGACTTTTGAAGATGTTGAAGTTGTTGCTCGAGCTCTGAAGACCTCATCTCCAGCCATCAAGTTGTATCAGCTTCTAGAAGATGGATACTCTATATGTATATATTTTTTATTTTGAGATGTAGATCCGCTGTGTATTGTTCGCGGATACACTTTTTATAGTTATTTGACATGGATCTACAATGTATTTGATTGGTAGCCATGATTCTATTTTATCCTGAGCATGGGTATGCCCGCCTCGGTGAGACATTTGTTATTTTGCAGATGGTGCCTCCTGATTCCTGGTTCCTAGGCTCACTTGTTTGGCACATCAGTAAAGATTGGTAATGTATTTCAGCCATCAGATGCTCTTATGACCTCACACATTAGGCGACATCTGTTATAACCCTAATTTGCACCATACATGCTTACCTGGCATCAGACCATCTCAGATCCCTTCTTTGCCAAAACACCGCTGAACAACTCTTAAAAAAACCTCTTTTATAAGGGCCCACGTGCCCTACTCCATTACTGCATACGTGTACATGCTAGCTGACCTAAAACAGCCTGCGTGTACCTACAAAAGCATGAAAAAATGAAATTTGCCAATGGAACACACAACTTTGGGTGAGTTAACTGAAACTGCTGGCCATGCATGGCTGAGGGTTTGTCCAAATACCTAGCTTCTTCTAGCCTATAAAATAAGGGTTAGGGGTCCCATTTGGAGAAGGAGAATAATAGTAAATAAACTCTACCCAATTGCACATTCCCATTGTCTGAACCCTTTAGCCATCCTTATGCAAAGAGAGATACAAAGAAAAGAAGTTGGAGTACATTTGAAGAGGAGCCCAGGATTAGGTTCATGGAGCAGTGGTTGGTCTCGACATTGTAAGTTGATTCATTAAAGTTAATAATAAAGAAATGCTTTTCCCATCCCACTATATGATTTCTTCATAGTTTAGTGAATATATGTTTGAATCTCTAACCCATTAATATGTAGAACAAATACATGTAGAGTTTGTTTCTTGTTTTGTACACAGTTTAGTCTTAGGAGGATAGCTTCTAGCAAGCGATCAAGTGTGAAGAAGGATCGACATCGAACGTCCGAAACAAGGTATGTTCGTTTAACCATGTATTTTCTTAAAAGAAATGGGGATTAGGTCTGGGACGACGATAGAAAGTAGGATTCTTTCGGTCTTATCTGCATGCATAATATAACCCTAAATGCTAGTCCGTAGGGGGATTTCCCACCACAACAACGTGTCCTTGCTGACGTGTTCTGCTAAAATGGTATGCCACATGTTCTGCTGACGTGGTCTACCACATTTCCTTACTGATGTGGTCTGCTAACGTAGATCTCCCTGATCTTATGGTCATAATAGTATCTAAAATGTATCTCAGATCGACGACTGAAAGTTACTTTAGATTTTTGGCTTTCAGGACTTCAGATAATTCAATCTCTCAACTTCACAATACTTTCGAAGTGAGATTCCCCAAAGTGTAACTTGCTCACAACTTTTAACCTGAAAAAAATGTTGTTCATTGATCATGGTTTTAGATCGACGACTTGATCTATCTATGATACTACTTTTCCTTGATTAAATCCAACGGATATTCTTCTAGCTTATCCTGTCCTTCTAGTTTAGAATGATCCAATGGTTTGTCAAGTATTCGAATTCTCATCCCTTTTACCTCACTTATCCTATCCTTCCACTTAATGTGATCCGACGACTGATGAAAATTCGGGTAATCGAGATCTCAGATCCAAGCTCTTGCTTATCCTATATTTCCACTTTAAATTGATCCAACGGATGAGGAGACTCTCAAAGTAGATCAAAAATCAAGGATGATTTTGAGGTCTTCAACTAGAATGAATTTTAAGACTATCGTCGAGTTCCGCAATGGAAACTGTTCTTTAGTATTGGAATTGATTCCAACCGTAGATCTATTGTCAAGTGACGATCGACGGTTGATGTGGATTGTAGAACCACAACTTTAGAGTGGTTTAATATGTTACCCAAAATTCACAATATAAATTTGTGCAATTGTTGGTGAGTCAACCACAATCGTCGATCTTTGAACCTATAAGATCTGACGGTCCTGACTAATTGCGGGATTGGAACTAGCGAGTCATTTAATTTTCCTTTCTCTCTCTGCAATCTATCTTTGTTGTTGATTTGGCGTGCATATCCTACGGTTACAACTTGATATGATCATTGACCAATCCTCCAATGGTCCTTAAGCCTACATTCACTCATATGAATGTCGTCTATTACATGAGATGATCAACATCATCAATTTCTTGATCGAACGATTGTTGAGGCTTCTCACCTTTTCTTGTTCATCGATCGACTTCTCAGTCTTTCCATCGATCCCGACAACATTTCTACAATGTGCTCTTCCTTCGGAGATTTGATCTTTGGCATACTATCATAATGTTTGACATTCTCATCCTTTGCATACTTTCAATGCACTTTTCCTTCTGAGCTTTGATATTTGCATACTGTTTGACATTCTTTGCTAACTGATATATTGTTGACATCAATGAAAATTTCATCTGTGATAAATCAACATTGACAATTCATCATAACAACTTATCATCACATCATAATGACATCAAGTGTTGACATCAATGACAACATATCAATGACAATATGTCCAACAGGTGAATCAAGTGATTGAGGATATGTTGAGGATGTATTTGATGGATAAACCATCAAAATTGGAATACTACCTACACTTAGTAGAGTTTTCTTATAATAATGAGTACCAAACATCTCTAAATATGAGCCCATTTGAGGCACTTTATGGAAGACAATGCAACACACCGATAAGTTGGGATAACCCAGTAGATAGAGCAGTGGTTGGGCCAGATTTACTCAGGTAAATGGAGGAGAAAATTTTGAAAATAAATCAAAATTTAAAGGTTTCCCAAGACAAGAAGAAAAGCTATGCTGATAAGAGAAAAACTCCCAGGGAATTTAAAGTGGGGGACCATGTGTTCTTGAAAGTGAAGGTCAACAAAAGTTCCCTAAATTTGGGAAATTGTTCAAAGTTGGCAACTCACTATTGTGGGTCGTTTGAAATCCCAGAGAGGATTAGGCGTGTAGCATACATGATTGCATTGCCTACATCAATGAAAATTCATAATGTATTTCAAATATCATTGCTTAATAAATATATACCTGATGCTAATCATGTTATTGATTGGAATGCGATTTAGGTGGAGCAAGAAGGTGATTTCCAAGTACATCTGGTACACATTCTGGAACAGAAAATCAAACAACTCCGGAATCAAGCCATAGGTCTTGTAAAGGTCCAATGGACCTGGTACGGTCCTGAGGATGCAACTTGGGAGCATACAGATGCTATGCGAGAAAAATATCCGCATATTTTTGAGGATTTTTTTAATTTTGGTTGTATATGTGTACATAATGCATTGAGGACAATGCACAAATAAGGGGAGGGGGATGTAATACGCGTAGGTCGAACCCCAACTATAAATGTAAAAGAAAATGTACTTAAGCTAGTGAGTTGTTTGATATCAATTTTGCATGCACCTTCCATGGTATAGTGTGCACATGTAATGTGCACTAAAATGATGAAGGGTGCACAATCCAAGATACTATGTGCAACAAACTTAAGTGCACACGATTTTGAGGCCAGGAAGACTTTGTGTATATTTTGTGTTTCATAGGTTGGTGAGCCAGTTATTATAATCTAGGAGGCTTATGTGTTGAATTAGGCCAAAGAGCCTAGATGCTAAAGGCCAATGAGCCTATTTTTTTATATGTATTATCGTTAATATAATACATCGTTGTGTGTAGACCGACCACAATAAAAGAGTATGGGGGACTAAACTCCACTAGTTAGGGAAAGGGTGGGGGATAAAACTCAAGGAGAAGGGGATAATATAGGGAGCTTAAGAAAAAAAGGAATATTATATTAATATTCCTTAAAGTATAAAGTTTGGATAATTATTTTATCCTAAGTTCTAAGGATGGGGACAAGTGGACCAAAGTAGCTCTCAACATGAAAAGTGTCAAGTTCGGAACATGCATACATATAGCTTGGAATTAGTTCATTTTCCCATTCATTGGATGACCATTCACTCACTCATTCAACTATCCTCAGTACTTTCCTGTACCCGTACATGTATCTGTACCCATACCTATATTTGTACATGGTTAGATTGGAAGATGAATTGAAGAAGCGGGTTGTCAGGTTCCTGGGATATTAAAGAGGTGGGTTGTCATGCCCATAAGAAATTTCTCTCTATGTGAGAGAATTGTTGGGAATTGATTTACCAGAGGTGCTAAACTACAGCTACAGGTCTCTGAGACTTCCTGTCCAGCCTGTTGTTGAAGCCCTGGAAAGGAAGTGAGGCAGTCGAGGGACTATTGAGCAGATAAGGGGAACACTTCCTGGGGTGGGACATGCATGTGGGGAATGAGGTACTGTAGGATGTTAGTTTGAGTGGCACCTGTGACAGATTATTTCCTGTTTTCTGAGATACATCAACCTGGTTAGGAAATCCCTTTACTCGGGTGGAGTTTAGTCCCAGATCGAGGGTGACCCACTGCTGAGAGTGATGAGAAGTGTGGTCTAAGGCTGGGAGGTTAGTGGAAGGTCTGTACGCAGTTGGTGATATTATTACCAAGATAAGTGTCAATTGTGTGTTAATTTATATGTCACATTATTATTTATGTGTTTATATTTATGGGCATTGCATGTCTATGCTACATGTATATGTTTACTATTATTTCCATATGAATCTATTCATTTAGAGAATTTATTTTTATGTTTTAAGTTTAATATATAAAGTTTTGCAAGAGTTTATGTGTGTATATGTTTTAATTTGCATACAGTTCGAAATTTTTTAAGTGGAATAGACCAGTTGGATGTTGGGGATGTCACATGTGAACTATAACATGCATCAATCATAAATCATAACAAAATCCATGAATACAACCGGTACCATATACCATATAATCAATCATGTATAGACATGTACCATAAATCAATTAAGTATCTCAAAGAACCAATGCATGTCCCTCATGAATATTCCACCATACAAAATGAACTCAAGAATATGAACTATAAAAACCATGTCATGTATTGAACAAAATATAAGAGGGCTCCTCACTCAACCAAGAAACCAAGATATATGATATCCAAATACCAAACCAACCATACCAATTATGCCTCAAACATACACCATATTATGACCAAAGGTAACCATCCAAACAAGTATACAACCATACCAATTCCTATGTAGCTAACCTGAAACTCTAAGATATTGACATGTAGACTTCCTTCAGACTTCAACTACATGTTACTAACATTTACTCAAACATTCATGAACCTTTTTACAGATACACGACTTTCTCTTCTACTTACCGCGTATATACACACTTTTCTCCATTGTAGCTTGCATACATACACTCCCTTTATGACCTGTAACCCGTGTATAACTCATAAACTAGGGTTTGTTGCAACTCCAAAACTTTCACCTTCAACCTTCCTTTGCTACCACAGAAAATTCCATCACAACCTTTGCAAAAATATCACTAGATCACAAGATAGATAATCAATGAATGAGTGTGTGTGTGTGTACTTGTGAATGACTCCTTGAGGTTTGTTTATACTTATGATAGGTAATGCCTCTCCGTAATTTAGGGATTCTAGGGTTTTCTTGTTACAACAACTTTACCCTTTCATTAAAGACTTGTAACGAACTAGGGGCTTATTGACCACTTCTTCAAGGCTTACAACTTCACAAAGTCATATCTCCCTATCTGTGAGGAACTACGTGGCATTCCACATATCACTGGAAATGGCACAATGAGTGCTATCCATTTATGAGTTTCTTTTATGAATGTAATATGTCCTTCATGTCCATATTCCTCATTCAACTTTAGGTACCAAAATCACACCATTAGGTCTTCTTCAAGGGTTGAAATCCATGAAAAATAAACTATCAACAATATTCCCCTTTGGTATTGATGGAAACACTTATGCATGACAATAAGTATACCCATGCATCCCATGTGACCATCGCTTCCCATGTCTACATTCTTCTCTCTTTGTCTCCATGCCTTTCTCTATTTCTCCCCCTTTGACATCAATGCCAATGGGTAATCCTCCTCTTGTGTTTGCTCCCCCTATCTACAGGCCTCTACTGTCTCTACTAACCTTTCTCTTCATGGTGCTTCCTCATGTAACTCTATGATGTATATGAAAATCATTCAAAAGGTTATTTACTTGAATTTGTTCAAGAATTATATTTCTCTCCCCCTATCCTATTAATCTTTATGTCATGTGAATCATCATGGGGTAGAAACTAATTCAAGCTTCTATCGGAGATACTCAAAATTTTCCCTTGCAAGCGATTTGGTGAAGATATCCAAAATCTACTCTTTTGTCCTGACATACTCTAGCTTGATGTTCTTATCTATAGCTTGTTCCTGTAGAAAATAATACTTGATCAAAATGTGCTTCATCTTAGAATGAAACACTATATTCTTGGATATATTAATGGTGTTGGTGTTGTCACAAAGTATTTAAATGGGTTCATCACACTTTACTTGTATATCCTGTAAGGTCTGCTTCATCCAAAGGACCCGAGTATAACAAGTCATTGTTGCAATGTATTCTTATTCTGTTGTAGACAAGGATAGTGATGATTGTTTATTGCTTAACCATGATACTAGACACTCACCCAAATATAAAGTTTCTCCACTTGTAATTCTTCTATCATCAATGCAACCTGCCCAATCTCCATCTATGTAGGTGACAAGAGATAGGTCCTTCCCTTTTGGATACCATAATCTAAACTCTTATGTACCTTTGAGGTATATGGATATCCTCTTTATTTCCATAACATGCGATTCCTTTGGTGTTGCTTGAAACCTTGCAACAAGTCCAACTTCCTGCATCACATCCGGTCTGGAAGCTATTAAGTATAGAAAGTTACCAATCATTGATCTATATTGTCTCTGATATGCATCTTTAGAATCATCATCCTTACTTAACTTACAATTGGTTTGCATAGGAGTACTGAATGGTTTGCAATATGTCATTCCAAATTTATTCAACATTTATCTAATATACTTGGTCTGAGAGATAAAGATACCTTTGTTTCTCTGACATATATAGAGACCCAAAAAGAAAGACAATTCTCCAAGCAAATACATATTGAATTCATTCTTCTATGGAAAATTTCTGACTCATCCTATCATCATCACTTGTGGAGATAATATCATCAAAATAAATTTCAATTATCAAGATATTATCTTGATTTACATTTATGTAGAGATTGTTTTTTGCATTTCCTTTCTTGAACCCTTGTTGTTGTAGATATATGTCCAGTATTGAATAGCATTCTCTCGGGGTCTGCTTGAGTCCATATAACACTTTCTTTAACTTCCAAACTTATACTTCACTTTTTAATAACATGAACCCTTTAGGTTGTTTGATGTAGACTTCTCCTTCTAATTCTCCATTTAGAAAGGTTGACTTTACATCCATCAAATAGACCTTGATTCTCTTTGAGCAAGCATAAGCTAAGATCAATCTGATTGCTTCCATATTGGTAATTGTGGAAAATATTATTCAAAGTCTATACCTTCAAATTGAGAGTATCATTTTCATACCAATCTTTCTTTGTTCCTGGTAACTTGTCCATCCTCATTCAACTTGTTTCTGAAGACCCACTTTGTACCAAATGAGGTTCTTGTTCTTCGTCCTTGGAACTAGTTCCCATGTGTCATTATTCCCTATATGATCTAATTCTTCATCCATAGCTTTGATATAGTGTTCATACTTGTTGGATTATTAAAAACTACTCGGCTCAATAGTAGATAGTAGTGTTAGATGTTGTTGTTCTAGTGAATGGATTCTTCTTATGGTTTCAAATCCTGCATATTTATTTCCAATTATTTGTTCTGGTGGATGATTTTTCTGCACTCGTCTACTAGGTGTACTTGGAGGTACCTGAAGATCTTGTTGTTCTTGCTATGCTTCTATCTTCTCTTATTCTTCATTTGATTCTTCATCTACATTTTCTTTCAAATATTTTGTTCCAATGAATATTTTCTTCTTTCTTTTATCTTTCATCCCTTTATTTCATCAACCGTCACATTGATGCTTTCTACTATTCTATTGAGTCTTATATTGAATCATTTTTATGTTTTCCTTTTGCTTGAGTACCCAACCAGTATGCCTTTATCAACTCAAGAATCAAAATTTTCAATTATGCCATATTCTCTTTTGATGTAGCATTTGCTTCTGAATACTTTGAATTTCTTCACATTTGCTAGTCTTCCTTTCCATAGCTCATATGGAGTCTTATCATTGTTATTTATAATCATCCCTATGTTTTGAATGTGAACTATTGTATGCAGTGCTTGTACCCAAAATACGTCTATCAACTTGGAATCTATTAACATGGTTCTGGAAATTTCCTGTATTGTTTTGTTCTTCGTTTCAACAACTCCATTTTG